>PVIU01021522.1:0-31435 GCA_004026605.1 Ondatra zibethicus
TGTGTCTGGTGTCACTTTAGGAAGCTAATGCAGGGGCCAGCTTGGCCTATGTGTCTGCGTAGTATGACTGTCCAGAAAAAGGAAACAGTTCCCTAACCCCATCACTTTATTTTCAGCCTCTGTTTCTTTAGAAAATGGATGTGGCAGAAAAGCCACTCGGAAGAGAGCCTACCTAAGTGATTCTGATAACAGTGCAGTGGGAACAGATGAAGATCTGAAAGGCAAGGCTGGAAACAACCGGAAAGTCCTACGGAAGTGTGCTGCTGCTGCTGCCAACAAGATAAAGTTAATGAGTGATGTGGAAGAAGACTCAAGCTCTGAGAGCCTCTGCTCTGGCCGGAAGCTGCCACATCGCAATGCCTCGGCTGCAGCTAGGAGAAAATTACTACACAATTCTGATGATCTTAAGTCAGAGACGGAAGAACTAAAAGACCAGAGCCGAGCACCGTTGCTGTCTGGTCCTCATTCTGCCCAGGACAGTGTCAGTGACTCAGACAGTGACTTGAAAGTAGCCCGGAAGAACTGGCATGCTAATGGCTGCGCATCCCATACTCCAGCAACGTGCAAAACAAAGTTCCTTCCAATAGAGTCTTCTGAGGAAGACTCCAGATGTCACGAATCAGATGATGGACTCAGCAGCACTGCTGCCCCTTCAACATCTGGGCAGAAACTTGGGGCAGGGACAGAGAACATCTCTGAGGAAGTTGACTCTGAACCAGGAAGCAGTAAATTATGCAAGAATGCACATTTGTTTAAGAAGGCGACTGTCTTGAGTGATTCAGAAGACTGTGAAAAACAAGGACGAGAGAGCAAGAGAAGTTGCACAGTGGAAGGAGACCCAGTCCTTGAGGCCTTGAAGAGTGAAGCTGTTTCTGTGCCACAGGGTCTCTCTGGTCCTGGGTCTGAGACTGAAGTGGATTCCGATGTCGGCACAGCGAAAGATAAATTGCACAGCGATATGAATGGTAATTCTAGACACTCACCCATTCACTAATTTACCCCTTCCTCCTTTTTCTATTGGGTAAAAGACTGTTTCCCCTCTTCTAGATTTCTTTTTATTAGCTGTTTTTTCTGATTGCGTACTGGTCCTTTGTTCATCTTTCTGTTGTCACGCTATGCACAATCACTGTTAGTCACTGAACATTTAGTCTTGGCTTTAACTATTCTGTTAAAGATTTTACTTTGAATATTGGCATTGTATTAGAGACAGGAACGTGGTAGTGACTGCTTGAGAAAGAAACATGATGGGATTGGTTCAGTGGCAGTAATGATGACAGCTGGTGGAACAATTTTGTTGAACCTGTTCACACTGTTATCAGCTGGGATCTGCTGCACTCAGGCAAAGTGTCAGGACTTGGTAGAGGATAAGGACCAACCCATGTCCTACCATCCAAGACAACCTGACTGTGTTAGTAAGTTGTCTTATGTTAAGCATTTGATTACTTTAGAAATAGTTACTCATATCAAAGATTAAAAAAATACTCTTTAATTTTTAGTTTCTCTGTCTCGAGAGAATGGACAAAGCAAAAAAATTTCCCGGAAAAGGATCTGTTCCAGTGACTCGGAAAGCAGTCTTCAGGTTATGAAGAAGTCACCCAGAATCTTGAGGATTACTCGAAGTGCTAGTATGGCTGCTGATAAAATCAAGCTCACAAGTGATGCAGAAAATGTCACCTTAGAAAGGGTGTGTACTCGAGGCAGAAGGAGAAGGAAAAAGCCCATCCGATTGGCTTGTACCCCAGCAAAGAAGATACTGAGTGGTGGTGAGACACGTGCACACTGTGAAGTGCCAGAGGCACAACGTGCCTGCGGTAGCAACCTCCCCAAGTCTGAATCCCAAGATAGTACAAAAAATGTCAGTGAGTCTGTAAATGCAGACTTGGATTCTGAAGGGGCTTCCAGTTTTGAGCACACAGAAAGTATACAGAACAGGCACACCGACATTGTAGACATAAGAATGCCTCCTAAAACCCAAAGCTCCTCTGCTGGACCGTCTCAGGAAGACCCCAAAGGCCACACCCCAGGTAGTGAGATTAGCTTGTCTTCTGAGTCAGTTTTGGCTCAAAAAGCTACCACAGAGAATAACTTTGAAGAAGACCTGAATTATGGGTTACGGAGGTGGAATGGCAGAAGACTCAGGACATATGGAAAAGCCCCTTCCGATAGGACAGCACAAGCAACTCTCAGTCCGCAGGCCTCCGCAGAGGCTGGAGGGAAGAGGAGACTGCATCCTGAGTTAGACAGTGTGGACATGCCTGGACAGACAGAGACTTCAGCGAGTGTCCTAAGTCCTAAGTCATCAGATTTGGGGTCAGTGACTGAATCTGATGCTGAGTGTGCTGATAACACAGAAACCCGGAGGAAGGAGAGAAGGAGAGGAAGAGCGAAGGTGGCTAGGAAAGGTAAAACCCCTCCCGCTCACCCGTCTAAGACTGCAAGGCATCAAAGGCAGAGCAAGTGTCCCAGGCTGAGTGTGGATGACAACGATTGGGAGGATTTGGACTATGCAAAAGCTAAAAGAGTTGTTCGGCGCTCAAAAATAAAAACGAGAAATCAGGGTAGGAGAACGGTGAGATACCATGATGGGGAAGATGACAGAAGCATAGAAAACGCACTGGAGCTCAGTGACTGCACCTTGTGACCGCGAGAGCCAGCGTGCTCACAGCGACTGGGATGTACTGTGAAAGCTGGCTTACAATTCAGGGAATATATTTATATTTTTCTATGAGAAGTTTGTGAATGTGACTAAATCATGACTGTTATTTTTATTTGCACTTGCTGGTTTTTGAAGCAGCATTCAGCACAGGTGCCAAAATATGCTTCATTTTGGGGGCAGATCTACTTTGACAGTATTGAGTAGTACAGACAGCAAGAGTTCGAGACACGTTAAACACTAGACAACTTGGTTACCCAAACCAGTGAGCATTACTTTGTAACAGCAGTGTCATGCAGTTGTTTTCTGAATTTGTCCAGAAGTGGTAGTTTCTAAACCCCTGCCATGTAGTTAAAGTAGGAGAAAAATTCTCGTGACCTATGTTTACAGAATCTTGATAAATATTATGTGCATACTGACATTATAATCATGGTGAGTGTAACCATGATTAGTAGGCAAGGCACCTACCACTTTTTTTGATTTTTTTTTTTTTTTAAAATCATTTTCCCTGGAGACTTGAGTAGGATACATTATACCCACATCTGGTCATCTTTATTAACATGGCTTCCACTTTTTTTTCCCCAAATGCTTGTTGGGTCTTACTCTTATCTTTTTAAGGAAAACCTGATGACTTTAATGTTTATAAACTTGAATTTATAAAGTGCTGGTAAATGATTTTACATGTTTGGAGTGCATAATTTAAAGTTCTAGGTTGAGAGAATAGTTAAGAATATTTTCTTTTAGATTGTTCACTGACAAATTGTTCCTTGTTTTTTTTTTTTTTTTTTTTTTTTTGTCCAAGATTTACTTTCCATTAGGATTTACCAAATTCTTGCTTTTCCATAATCTTACTCTGAAGTAGAGAACTTTGTGTGCCTTAGATTTAGGGAAAGTGTTCTTTAATAAGAGCACAGGGCTAATGGTATTTCAGTTCTGTGTAGATTTTCCTCTGTCAGAATTGTAGAGTTCAGAGTACAATTGTGAATCCTACCTATGTAGGAAAACAACAGTTCAATGTCCTTCTTCATCCTTGAACTCATTGCTGCCAAGTGCATCGTCAGCCTCCTTTGCTGGGACAGCTGAGTGTATCTTTCCTAGTGACCTCTAATGTAAGAAATTCATGTTTGAGGCACAGTGGTTTTGAAATCATTTGAAGTGAACATCATATCACCCTGAGTACTATAGTACACTTACTTTTGAGCCAGGTTCTTTTCTTTGTTGAGTTGATTATTTTTGGTATACTGTAGGTAGCTCTTCCCAGTAGGTTTCCCCTTGAATTTCCGTGAGCGATAGAGATATGTGGTTTACACACCTTCAAGTGATTTTTGACCATAATTGTGTTTGCTTTCATACGTAAACTGCCCCTTTTCCTCCTCTTTTCACGAGGTGGCAGGTCAGGAAGAGCACCTAACGCTCTCTGGTGTCTCAGTTCCGTCTGTGCGGGCAGCACTCCTGTTCCCATGCGAGAGATGGGGTTGGCTTTGGGGGCTTCAGCGGGGGTTGGTAGGTGCTGTTTCTCAGGGTAGTGATCTCTCCCACCACACATTGGGAGGTTAGATGCTTACCATAGAGTAGATGGAAGGTTCTGTTGTCTTTGGCTATTGACCAGAAATACATTTGATTCCTGTTACGTCCCTCAGGATTTTAACTCCATGTTTACCATTATCTGCAAAAAGGCACCAAAAATCGATAAATGAATATGAAGTGCACTCATGAGTGAGTTTCGGTTTCATATGCAGAACGGTTCTCAGTCTTAGACTAAGTTTTAACTGATAATTGATTAGTCATACAGTCCTTTCTAAAATTCCCCCTCCCCCTTTCTTTTTGGTCCAATTGTGTAGAAGCAGTATTTCAGGTTCATCAGATTAAGTTCCATCAGAGAATGGAAGTGAATCTGGTGACCTTGGGTGTGATTAACAGTGACTCTCAACTTGTGAAGTCAAGATGAGAGGTTTGGGGGAAGTATTTTTGTGGGGCTTTGTTTTTTGTTTTTTTTCTTTTTGGTTATGGTGCTATTTCTAACGTGAACTTTGGATATGTGACACACTCCTAAGTACCAGTAAGGGTTAAGGATGATTAATAAATTAGTTAAAATGTTTACATTGAGCACTAGGTGTTTAAATGCGCAGGGATTTAATGCACAGATGTACTTTAATACTAGTTTAGGATCGGTTGGTTGTTTTGGGAGCGTTACGAGGTGAATGCACTGGCCCAGGGACCAGTGCTCCGGCTTCTGCTGCACTTGAGGTGTTGGTGGTGCATGTGTGAAAGTAGACTTCGCTCCACTCGAGTTTTGTATGTCCAAAGTCTATGATTTTATTCCTTTATGATTTTTTAAAGTATTTAGGTTTGATTTTTACTTATTTTGAAATTTTAATATTTCCAAGCATATTAAGAAAGAAAGATTTAAAAGGATCCCCTCAATATCTATTTTAAAAAGGTGTCCTGACAATGTGCAGTAATTTATGAATAAAGAAAATATGTCCCATTATCAGGTAATCCTAGGGTGGTCATTGTTTTTATTTTTTAAAATGGAAAACTTCTGATCAAATAATGCCTGAGGTTAGTGTGACCCTGGGAACTGCGGTATATCAGTTGTGGCTAGCTCTAAGGGACAACACAAAGGCTTCTTCTGTTTGGGTTTGATTACAACGTGGTTTTGAAAAGCACTTCACACCCTGGTAGAGCAGTGCAGAAAGATTATAAACAGGTCCAGCCAGACCACCAGAAGAGCGTTTTGCCCAAACAGTAAGGTGTGTTGCTAAACCTTTGCCCTCCTTGATGCCTTTTTTAGGGTAGTGATGGGCTCACACTACACTCCCAGTTTCTGCAGTAGTTTTCCTAAATCACTGTACTATATGGATAAGAACTGAATTGGGTCTTAGTCTCTTCTACAAGCTGAAGTTGATTGTGTCAGCTGAAAAAAGACGAGCTTTGTGAATCCGTAGAATGCAAAACATTAAAGAAACGTGATTGTTTTTGTTTTCCTCTTCAGTCCATTGTATTGATTCTGCTAGGAATGTTCACAGGCTCAAAATGGTCTTCTCCTTTAATGGTTGAAGTAACCAGCTCCATTCCTTTCATCAGCATTAAGCCAATGTGTTTCAGATATCATAACAGTTGTTACCAAATCCTTGAGTTTTTCTCATGGTGCAGAATCATAGTTCCTCTAGTGTGCTGGAGTGTACAGGAGCCTCGCAAAGCCTGCCTTCTGCTGACTACTGGAGTTAGACCCTCCCCTCGGCTGTGGAGAGCAGGAAGTAATAAAGAAGCAGAAGACCCCAGTCGGCACGGGATCCGCTTAAATCTGTCGTCCCAGTGCTTTGTAACACATGGTCCAGCCCGAATTTGTTAATGCAGGGGATGAGGCAATGTGCACTCTAATTGGTTAGTGAATGTGAGTCCTCCATGTAGTTTCTGTTGTTATTACCAGAAGGACTGGAGAGTAAAGAGTTAGTGCTGGAAGCTGTGTTGTCTTTTCTTATATTTAAACATTCTAAAATTCTTTTAAGTGTCCCTGAGGATACCTGGGAATTTTCAAAATTAAAGAGTTGGGGTTTTTTGTTTGTTTTAAACAATTTCTGTATTATCTGCAAAGCTTGTGTCTAGTATACTACCACATTGCTAGGAAAATTACCTCCTTAACTGGTGTCTTCTCGTGAATTTGTTGGTCAGAGTCCCAGCACCTTGATTCCTACAGTCTTAACCACTCCTGTCGTCCGTGTGTAAATAGTGTGGCAAGACTTGATAGACTCCACTGAAATTTAATGTGTGCTTGCTACACTGAGTATGTTAAAGACAAGTTTATTATTAAGGCCTTTACTTTTTATATTTTAATTTTTCATTTACTTTATGTGGTTTGCCTGCTTGTATTTCTGCACTGTGTGTGCCCTGCCCACAGAGACCAGAAAAGAGTGGGTATCAGATCCCCAGGGACTAGAGTTACTACAGAGGGTTGTGAGCAACCCTGTGTGTTCTGGGAATTCTTTCTAGTTGCTCCTAAGTGCTCAGCCTTTTCTCCAGCCCTTTATTTTTTGAGACACAGTTGTTTCAAGAGAATGTGTAGTGTTGACTGGCCTGGAACAGACATCCATTTGCCTTTGTCTCCCTAGTGCTGGGGTCAAGTTTATTAAAGCGTCTGAATTGGCCAAGAAGTGGCGACATTAACCTTCCTGATTTTAGCAGGATCAGTTGCAGACTGCCCCACCTCCATCCCCTAGGAGTTTGAACTTCTGTTTTCATCAGTGTTGGAAAAGTTGAAAGTATTTTTAATTTCTAAGTATAAAATTGGACTTTGTGCTATGCTTCATCCGCAGTACTACCAGTTATCATATGGGCTTGTTATGTGGTTCCAATGGGCAGATCTTTAAATTTTCTCCTACATATTAAAAACAAACAACAACAGCAAAAAACAGTGCATGGGATGCAACTGAGGGCCTTGCTCACGGTGGACTGAGATTAAACATTTTCACAGACTAAAGTCATGGGATGCAACTGAGGGCCTTGTTCACGGTGGACTGAGATTAAACATTTTCACAGACTAAAGTCATGGGATGCAACTGAGGGCCTTGTTCACGGTGGACTGAGATTAAACATTTTCACAGACTAAAGTCATGGGATGCAACTGAGGGCCTTGCTCATGGTAGACTGAGATTAAACATTTTTACAGACTAAAGTCATGGGAAGTGTGACTGCTACACTGTGAGCGCGAGCTAAAGGTCTTTCAGCACTCAAGGCGCTTCCCTGGCCTCTGTCAGTGGGACCCACCCCTGCAGAACCCTGGCCTCTGTCAGTGGGTCCACCCCTGCAGAACCCTGACTTCTGTCACTGGCCCCACCCCTGCAGAACCCTGGCCTCTGTCAGTGGCCCCACCCCTGCAGAACCCTGGCCTCTGTCAGTGGGTCCCACCCCTGCAGAACCCTGGCCTCTGTCAGTGGGTCCCACCCCTGCAGAACCCTGGCCTCTGTCAGTGGCCCCACCCCTGCAGAACCCTGGCCTCTGTCAGTGGGTCCCACCCCTGCAGACAGAGCCGTGGCCTGCAGTGCTGCTAGTGAGCAAGGGGGCCGAAGTGACTTGTGCTTGAAATGGCCTTCTTTTCCTGAGTGAAAGCCCTTTATCTTTGACACTTGAACCTCCAAACCCATAGTTTTTAATGCTGAGAAATTTCTGAAAGAATAGTCACCAACTTTTCCTCTTGATACCAGTTTTCAAAGGAGGCACAATTGTGAGCTAACTTAGACATAGTTGCAAAGAAAAGCCAAGTTGGTCACTGGACAACCACTGGACTGCTAAATGAGCTTAGTCGTTTGAGGCCACCTCTCGTCCTGCTGCAGGAGATACCACTGCACCATTGCTGCCTTCCCGTAGAACAGGAAGTGGAACCTAATCACGGGACGGACACTTTATAGATATTTCGTTATCTAGAGGGATGTTTCTGGAAGGGTGGAAGGAAGTGCACACAGTCTGACTGTAGTGGGTTCTGGTTAAAGTTTACAACTAACTATAGGGTGCTCACTGGATTCAGTGTTCACCACCCACAGCCACCAGTAATACCAGGAACATACCATTTTAGGTTGGACATCCCTTGTCAGATTTGATTTAAATACTTGTACAAAGAGATGCTGGCCAGATGAACATTTTCAAACGCTTCCACAGTAATGACTTTTGCTTTGGATTTCGGAAGAGAAGTCAGAATAGGATTGTGGAGACTGGGAGTAATGTTTAAGCCAGAGCAGCCCTGTCCGTATCCATTGCTTCTCACCAGACCATTCTAGAACACAGGTCTTTGGGTTAGCAGTCATAAGGGGAAGCACTACAAATGTGAGCTTGAAACTGCTGACAGAAACTCAGGAGGAAGTAGTGTCTCATGGTACTGAGGTGGTCCTGAATGTTAGTGCGGCAGACCATCAGGGACAGACAGGATTAGTCCATTGGTACTGATGCACTGAAGAGTGGCAGCCTAGCACGTTCAGTTGGTAATTGAACATAATTTTGTATTTTTTTCTTTAAATTTTTTTGTTGTATTTGTGTCTATAATGTGTGTGTGCACATGTCACGCTGTGTGGAGGTCAGGATGACTTGTGTGTCTATAGTGTGTGTGTGTGCACATGCCACGCTGTGGAGGTCAGGATGACGTGTGTCTACAGTGTGTGGAGGTCAGGGTGACTTGTGTGTCTACAGTGTGTGGAGGTCAGGGTGACTTGTGTGTCTACAGTGTGTGGAGGTCAGGATGACTTGTGTGTCTACAGTGTGTGGAGGTCAGGATGACTTGTGTGTCTATAGTGTGTGTGTGTGCACATGCCACGCTGTGGAGGTCAGGATGACTTGTGTGTCTACAATGTATGTGTGTGTGTGTGTGCGTGCATGCCACGCTGTGTGAAGATCAGGATGACTTGTGTGTCTACTGTGTGTGTGCGCATGTGTGTGCATGCTACGCTGTGTGGAGGTCAGGATGACTTGTGTGTCTACAGTGTGTGGAGGTCAGGGTGACTTGTGTGTCTACAGTGTGTGGAGGTCAGGGTGACTTGTGTGTCTACAGTGTGTGGAGGTCAGGGTAGTTTGTGGAGTAGGTTCACTCTCCCACTTGCGCATGGGCTGCAGAGATGGAACTTAGATCTAACTCCAGGGTTGTGCAGCAAGCTCCTTTCCCCACGAAGTTCCAAACACTGGGTGCTCACCCGTGTGCTCAGCAATGATAATTGAAGAGTCCCATGCAGCCATTTGCCTTCCTCGTGCCGCCTTTCATGGAGCCCCGTTTGCTTACCTTTGAACGTGGGACTTCGTTGTCTGGAGTTGCTGTGGGTGGATTCTGGACTTTGTCCCACTTAGGACATAGGTATTTCAAGTTCAAATCTACTTTAAAAGGTGTTTTTAAATGCTTCTCTGCGGAATACTAGCTTTCCCCTATTTGGGATGGAAACAAATATCTTTAAGAGTTTGTATTTTCTGTTCACAAACTGCATAGGTTCTTCTATCACACCTTACAAGAACTAACTGCTCCAACTAGGTCACTTTCTGATGAAGAGATTTTTAGTAGTGATGTGGTTTTACCTAACACATATGACTGGGAGTGAACCAGTTGTCTTAATTTTCTTAGTATGCAGATGGGTGTAGTTAGTTGACTGATACTAGTAAAATTCTTATGAGGGTGCATGTCCCCTTTGCTTGTATTTTAAAACTGCACTTCCATAGCATGTTTATATCCTAGCAATTGCCCAATATGGATTTGGTGTTCATTTTGGATTTGATATTGATTGTTGGAGACACCAGCTTATAATTTTTCAATTTCTAAGAAAGTCCTCTGCTGGTAAAAATATCAAGGCACTTCCTTTCTACAGAGTCTGATTGAAGCATGTTTCTGGCATTGTATCAGACCTAGTGAAAGCACCTGTAGTTACATGAGGAAGTTAAATAGCGCTGAGGGAAATGTCTCCCATTGGATGAGTCTGTGGGTGTTGGAGAAAGCAAAGCTTTGAGGTCTGTCTCTTAGAACAAGGCTTCTACTTCTCATTCCCATTGTATGGATCCCCTATCATGGGGGTGGGGGGAGAGATGTACCATGTGTATGTGGTGCCTGTGGAGGCCAGAAAGTGGTTGGTGATGTGGGCAAACCAGGCCAAGCCAGCTTGATAACAGTACGTGACCAAAAGACTATTGTTTTCTGGGTCTTAGTAAGGGACATTGCCAAGTTCTCTAGATGCCTGCCTGTATCATATTCCCATCAGGCTGTGTTGTCCCTTTAGATATATTTGACTTGTCATGACTGCAAAACTAGTTATGAGACCAAAACCCTAGCTGATAACAGACACACCAAAGTGCCGCACACAGCACTTGAACTTTGAAGTGTCTTTGGTACTTTTACAAAAAGACTTGACTTACCTGCTTGGCAGACGGCTCTGTGAAAGGATTTGCCTCTTCAGTGGACTTTCTGCCTAGCTCAGGTGCTGATAAACCCCTTCACAATATTTAGCTCATCAAAATGCACTTTCTCAAAAGAATCCTTCCCTAAGTCCACAGAGCAGGTGCTAGTTAGTGCTTGTCAGTTGTTAAGAGAGCCATGCACACATGGTTGGAAGGATTCCTTTGTGTCTGTCATAAACTTGTTCAGAAGTATGAGCTTCAGTCTGCCCAACTTTTTCTATTATTGGAAAGAAATTAGGATTAAGGCCAAACTTCATAGAGTTAAGTGCAGTTGATTTTGTTACCAACTTAGTAACTTAAATACTCGAATAAAAGAAACCCTCATCTTGGAAGTGCACTTTGAGCCCTTGACGTCAGATATCAGGACATTGGTTCTCTCCTAGGGTAGGGAGTTATGTCAGAGGTATTAAATATTTCAAAAATGGTTTGAAGGAGGGTTAGAAATGAAGCCCGGAAATTGAAACACATTCTTTACTCTTTAAATCTAGATGTTTGGAAATGGTGCTAGGTGAGTAGCTTTGTGAAGCAAAGGTACTCCTCGCATTTTTGCAGACTCAGGGAAGCAAATGGAAGTCATCATTTGTCAAACGAGCTTTTTAGTTCATAATTAAGTCTGAGATCATTCAGGGCTGTTTTCGAGGAATGCACACAGTACATTCTTGTGATGAGATTTTTGTGTTCATGCAAACTTCCATTTTTTTCAGAATCTGTTCATAAAAACAGAGAACCCAATACAAAAATGAGACCATGTGTGCATAATGAAAAGGATGCAGTGCAGATGCCTTAGTGACACTGGTACCCGAGAAAGCCCCCCGCAGATGTGCTGCCGTTGCTGCAAACAAAGATAATGAGTAATCTAAAACAGTCTCAGGACCAGAGAATGTCTGGATTAGGAGGAACAGCAGGAAACCACCCCATTGACAAGCTTCTGCCAAGGCTAAGGGAGAGTTACTGAGTGTTTATAAAGAGGATGGTGCAACCTTACACTTGGAGAATGAAAAGGAGCTAGAAGATAGTAGCCAAGCGTTTTTATCTTAGGCGGAAAGGAAAGCCCAGCTCTGACTGAGTTAGAAAGGGTACCTTGAAATGTCCGCTCCCAGCCCTGGGTCAAAGTGGGAAGAAGGCTTCTAGTCAGCCCTACACAGCACAGCACAGAGTGTTAGTGGGAGGAGGATGTGGACTGAATAGTCAGGAGGCAGAACGGCCTGCTTCCTGTAAAGCAAAGGCTTGATTCTTTAGGGAAAACAGGAAGTGTATGGGATATGTGGGAAAACTGAGTGTCCAAATCTTAAAGGTTTACCTCACACTTTGAAAGTGAGGCTATTTCCAAAGGAGGTGTCAATAGACCTATTTGAGTCCTGATTAACTGGATCTAATTCCTGTAAGGTACATCCCTGTGGACCAAACGCAGGACTCGGGGAGTCAATACTGGGATGTTACTGACTTCTGAAAAGGAGTGTTGGGAAGACAGTCCTTAATGTCTTGTTTATACCATTGGAATTCACCTGAATGATAACCATCTGGTATAATTAATTCAGGGAATATATTTTTCTAAGTTCTGAAAGTGACTATTAAAACTTTTTATTTCCTCAATGTAGCAGCAAAGATGAAGAGGCCAGACTTATAAGTCAGAAAATAGAACAAGATCCAAACAGTCATTTCTTTAGGTGATGCAGTTAAATCCTATTTTTTACATTTCTCTACTGCAGCTTAAGAGTTACAAATTGGAGCACTGCAAGTTCATTACAGTCCCACCAACAAGCCAGTGCGCTGGCCTCCGTATGGCCTTTGCTAGTTAGTGTTACAGAATCTGGTCACTGTGCTACAGATGCTTTCCCTGCAGAGTGTGGACTTTGTTGTTCCTGACTATTTGTTGACATGGCTGTGAATGTACCGTTAAGTCTTTTTCACACATTACTGGAGAAGCTGTTCTCAGTTTGTTTTTTTCAATTAAAAACAGTTGTAACATTAGACATAATTCGCATTTGTAAATACACACACACACAAACAAAACCCAAAATGGAACTTAGGGGTTTGTGTTTTTTTCATTAAGAGTGATGCACATTTTCTGGTTATGTATATGGCCTAAGTGACCAGGTTACTTGAGAAACTTGTTTGTGGTTGCATGTCTGCTTAAAACAACCTAAGTTGGAACACTCTAACCTACAGTGTTATAGCCTTTGTTCTTTTTGCATTTTTTGTTTTGTTTTTTGTTTTTCGAGACAGGGTTTCTCTGTAGCTTTGGAGTCTGTCCTGGAACTAGCTCTTGTAGACCAGGCTGGCCTCGAGCTCACAGAGATGCACCTGCCTCTGCCTGAGTGCTGGGATTAAAGGCGTGTGCCACCACCGCCTGGCTTCTTTTTGAATCTTAATTTGACATAATCTTTAGTATGTTGCATCCAGCACAGGTGAGAACTATTTTTAGGTGCTTGGGTTTGGCTTTTTTTTTTTCTTTTGAGCTTTAATGAAATGTTTAGATGTTCAGTCACAAATGTCATAGAAATTACTTACTGGGTATATTATATCCTCAAGAAATGCCATGAAATGAAAATCTTCAGTTGTGAAGAGGTGAATTTTGGCTGTGGCTCGAAGGTTTGGATTTGAAATTTGCTCTGGTAGGGACAAATTTCTGTCGCCATCTGATTCTGTTTAGCTTTCCGTAACGTAATGGATCCTGCTCTAGTTTAGCATTTGTTTAATTGCAACATATTTTTATTTACCCTTTAAAGTATTTGGTCTCTTTTTTGTGATTACATGGAGTAAGCTTTTTAAAAAACTAGCGCTCTTGTAAAATTGCTCTTGGAAGAATGTGCAGAATTGAAAGCATGGCCGATAAGCCCCCATTTCTCTACGGCTTACAATCATGTTTCAGATTTCTGTAATGATGTGATCTTCATGATGTGATCGAGAAATTGAATATCTCACTGGTGAAATAACAGCTTAAGAAAAATACAAAGAGAAAGCCACGTGCCAGTCACCTGTTTACTTTTTACTCAGTAGTTCACTTCTGCCAGCGAGCCCTGGAGTCTCGAATCTTCAGACACCATAGAGAGAATCGTATGTGTGCTATAGCTATACATAAAGTTGTATGTTAAAATTGGCACACTATTTTTTTTTGCAGTAACTGAGTATTGTTTTTCTACACTGTGAGAGGTTTTTAAGCAACTTCCTGAGAATTTTGATTGTTTTAAAAAGGTCCCTCTGGTTTCCAAGTATTTACCCAAAGGTTGGGTGGGCAATGCAGGCAGTTACCCCTCCCCCCATTTTCCTCATATGTAAATTCACAATGTGTTTTTATTTCTCGCGGAGGGAAAGTCCTTTCCCTCGTGGTTGTCTGCTTTTCTTGTGGGAACAGTGTTAGGTGGAGCTTTTTGTCTTCCCAGCACACAAACCAGAATCACACATTTTGCTTGTCATGAAAGGTCATTAAAATAGGAAACATTGTATATTCTTTAAAATTGCCATTAAGGGGCTGGAGAGATAAGAGTCAGGTTAAGGTCCTGAGTTCAGTTCCCAGCAACCACATGGTGGCTCACAACCATCTGTAATGAAGTCTGGTGCCCTCTTCTGGCCTGCAGGCATACACGCAGAAAGAATACTGTACAGATAATAAATCTTAAAAAATATTAAATTTAAAAAATATTTTAAAAAATTAAATGGTCATTAAATGCGTAGCCTAGCGTTCTCCTGTTCTTTGGATCCGCTGGGCGGTCACCACCCCTGAAAGCGGTCTGCCCTCCGCCTGCAGCGCCGTTTCTCCCAGCGGGTGGATCCTCGCAGGTGGGCCGTGGGTTTGGAGCCGTGGGAAGCCGGGGGCAGCGCCGGGAGGGTCGGGCCGCCGGGCAGGAGGCCTTCCGAGTCGGCTTCCGTTCCTTCTAGCTCGGGGACCCTGAGCCTCGCCGCGCACCGGAAGTTCCAGGGCCGAGGGGCGTGGCCTTGCCCGGAAGCGAGCCGGGGGCGTGACCGTGGGGGCGTGGCTGCGTGCGCAGGCGCCGTCGGCCTTCGCGGTGCTGAGTGGCAATGGCGGCCACGTTCTTCGGAGAGGTGGTGAAGGCGCCGTGCCGAGCTGGAACTGAGGAGGAGGAAGAGGAAGAGGAGCAGAGCAGGCGGGACACGCCGGAGGACCGTGAGGTCCGGCGGCAGCTGGCGCTGAAGAGGTCAGGCTCCGGGGAGGCCTACTCGCCGGGCGACCGTCACGCGGGGACACCGACTCCCTCGTGCCGTTCTTCCGTCTTGAGGTCACATCGAGTGTCAGCGGGAGGCTCTGTATTTAAACACACAGACGCCAGGTTACGCCGGCCCCCTCCCACCACTGCTACGCAGCTCCCGTCACGGCTCTCCCCGAAGCATGCTGTTTTTATTATTAAACATTTATTTTGTGTGTGTGTTTGGGGCCAGAGGTTGAAGTTGGGTGCCCTGTGGCTCTTTCCACCTTCTTTTTGGGACGTGTCTCATTGAACGCAGAGCTCACTGTTCTTGTGCACTGAGTGGACCCCAAGCCCTAAGGAGTTTCTCGTTTCCGCAGTACCATTGCCTGCTTTTAGGTGTGTCCAGGGATCAGAACTTGGGTCGTCATGCTTGTGTTGGCAACTTAGGACCTTCCCAACCCTAAGTATGCTAATCACAAATTTTCAACATCATACCAGGCCACAGTCAAATTCACCTAGTTTTTCCAAATATTCTATTTTCCAGCGGCTTGCACCAACTACAAACTCTTTCGACAGTTCATTTCATTTTCAACAGCACCCTCTCATTTTTCACTCCTGTGAGCCCTGATTTGTCTGATGGTGTCCCCATGCAGTCACTTAACGTGTACACTCCTCATCTGCATTCGCCACAACTAAATGTCTGGACGTTTGTTTGGAGTCTTAGTCACACACAGCGTTTTGCTGGCAGGAGTGTTTGAATTGCTTTTAGTCTTTTTGGGGGCTC
Organism: Ondatra zibethicus; assembly: GCA_004026605.1. Taxonomy (NCBI): domain Eukaryota; kingdom Metazoa; phylum Chordata; class Mammalia; order Rodentia; family Cricetidae; genus Ondatra; species Ondatra zibethicus. The sequence continues at coordinate 15,506 of PVIU01021522.1, forward strand.
TGGCTGGCTCTTAGGAGTGCTGGCATGGGTGTGTCAGGGGGACAGTATGAAGTTTGCGGTAGTTTTACCCGCTCATTGAGTCGCTTGAGTCTGCTCTTCCTTTAAGACTATAGCATGTATTTTGTAAAAGGACAGTGTGTACCTTTCGCATTTGTAAGGACACTCTCATCTAACACCATATATCTATTCATCTATGCATCTACCCACACATCCGTCTACCTGTATCTTCTATCACCCATCCATTCACCCATCCATACATGTTTATATGTGTATGCAGCACCTGCCTGTCATCTGTCTACATATAACATACATAATAACATGTCTGTGGCCCATCCGTTTCTCATCAGTCTATCCTCCATCCATCCATCTCTATATAGTATATCATTTATTCTTCGTCAGTCTGTTTATCACCCTCCTCTCTGTCACTCATCTCCCACAGCGTGATACTTGTTGACTTGACTCTTGTCTCTTGTTGTTAGGGAGGTGCGGCTTCTCCAAAGACAGACAAAAACATCTCTGGAGGTTGCACTGCTAGAAAATCATCCCTGCTCCAAGTTTATAATCGCAGTAGGAAGTAATGCAGCAGGTAAGTGCCAGCACCACCAAGACAGACGTGCTGTTGAAAGAGTGGAGTAGGAGGGCAGCATAAACTCCACGCGCTGATACCTTAGAAAGGTCACAACATGCTGGGCCGTGGTGGCGCACACCTTTAATCCCAGCACTTGGGCAGCAGAGGCAGGTGGATGGCTTCTTATTTATTTATTTATTTATTTTAAGATTTATTTACTATGTGTACTGTGTTCTGCCTGCATACCAGGAAAGGGCACCAGATCTCATTATAGAGAGTTGTGAGCCACCATGTGGTTGCTGGGAGTTGAACGCAGGACCTCTGGAAAAACAGCCAGTGCTCTTAACCTCTGAGCCATCTCTCCAGCCTGGCAGATCACTTTGAGCTCGAGTCCAGCCTAGTCTACAAAGTGAGTTCCAGGACAGCTACGACTGTTAAACAGAGAAACCCTGTCTCGAAAAGTCAAAAAAATAAAAAAATGAAAAATAAAAAAAAGTCACAGCAGGTGCTGGGCATGTGGCTCAGGTGGTAAGGTGCGTTCAGTACCCAACACCATATAAATTGGGCATGATGCATTCTGAGCACTCAGGAGGCAGAGGCAGTAGAGAGGAGCGTGAAGAAGTTTCAAGGCCAACCTGGGCTACATGAAGCCCTGTCAAAGTAGATTGCCTGCTCCTTCCATCTTTGTAATAAACATAAAAAATGAGGTTTGAAGGAAGTATGCTTAGCTTCAGAATTAGAGTTCAAGGCCCCATTTTCCAGTCTGAGGGGGTGTCCAGTGGTCTATCAATAATTGAAGACATTTTGGAGCACTTCAGTTCTCAGGGCTTTGAATGCATTTATTGACCTGGTAGATTCACGGTAGAGCAAGCAATGTGAGTTTAGATGCAGCAGCGTTGTATATCAGTACACGTGGAGACCTTTATATTTTCAGTGGCTTTGTGAGCTGTAGTTAAGAGCCCTTGCCCTTGTAAGGCAGCCATTGTACTTAGATGTGTGAGCAGTGGGCAGGGCAGCCGTTTGCCCATTATGTAAAGGTCTGCTGGCCTAAGTTTTATTTATTCCTCCATTTATTTATTTATTTTTGGTTTTTGAGACAGATTTCTCTGTTTAGCTCTGGCTGACCTGGAACCCTCTCTGTAGACCAGGCTTGTCTTAAACTCACAGTGATTCGCCTGCCTCTGCCTCACGAGTGCTGGGATTAAAGGTGTGCACTACTACTGTCCAGTTTTTTATTCTTTTGTTTTGTGTGTTTTGAGGCCCAGGTGTATTAGAAGAGTGTTAGGATGCAAGACTGGCGTAGAGTCTTTGCACGAGGCTGTCTTTCCTGTTCCTGATTGTTGTGACTGGAAGATGTACAATTTCATTCCTTGGCCTCAATTCTTCTTTGCTCCAAAGTGGACCAATTAGACCAGTGGTTCTCAACTTGTGGATCATGTCAAACGACCCTTTCACTGGGTTGCATATCAGATATTTGCCTTATAATTCATAGCAGTAGCAAAAAACACACTTATGAAGTAGCAGCGAAATAATTTTATGTTGGGGTCACTATAACACGAAGAACTGTATTAAAAGGTTGCAGCATTATGAAGGTTGAGAACCACTGAACTAGTCTTTAAATGGTTTTTAAGAGGTTTTCAAAAGAAATTTAATTATGTCTATATGTGGATTTGCTCAAGAGTACAGGCTAGGGGAAGGCATCAGGTCCCCTAGAGCTGGAATTATAGACGGTTGTGTGTCCTCAGAGGTGGGTGCTGGGAACCAGTCTAAGGCTTGACAAGAGCAGTACTTGATCTGAACCGTCTCTCCACTCCCAAGTTAGATGGTTTTGAATGATTGTTTCAGCCTAAATTCTGGGGTAACGAGTAGGAAATGCAGCTTGCATAGCCAGAAACCAGTTTATATGAACGTTTTTTCTTCCGCAGCATTTTTGTCATCATTTGTTATGAATTCAGGAGTCTGGAAAGAAGTCGGTTGTGCTAAGCTCTGGAATGAATGGTGCAGAACAACGGACACTGTCCATCTGTCCCCTACAGATGCTTTCTGTGTGTTCTATCAGCTGAAATCAGATCCCTCGGTATGTGGACCTTCACTCAATAGTCCTAAAGCATAGTCCTTATGCGTGAGTCCAGACAGTAAACACTGCAGGACCTCATGTGCCAGGGCTCTCCTATTTCTAATGGTCTAGCTGGATGGTAGGACTGACTCTTTGGGTGAACTGCTGTGTTGTCGTCTGTTGCTTAGTAAATGCCTAGCATACACAGCTTACATAGAAAAGAGGTTGATTTGGGCTTGAAAATTCTGAAGTTCCTGTGTGTGATTGGGGCAGACCCTTTGCTTTTAGTCCTGCTGGGTGGGGAGGCCTGGTACTCAAGGCGGGATGGCCGGATTGTACAGGAGCAGCACACTGAATACAAGGCTGGAAGGCAAAAGAAGAGGAGAAAGGCGAGTACCACAATCTCGTTCAAGGACATATTGCTAATGACCTGCAGACTCTAAGGTCTGTGAGTCAACACTTGGGCCTTTGGGGGATTTCGGCTCCATAGAGCAATGTCAGTTACTGGTATTTACGAGGTGCTCATTGATGACAGGGCCGGATGTGTTACGTTTCACTTGAGAAACTTGAAATTCTCTTTTCAGGTTTTCCTTTGTCAGTGTAGTTGCTACATTGCTGAGGATCAACAGTTCCAGTGGCTGGAAAAGGTAAGAGGAAGAAAGCCCTGGCTGGCTAGTTGGGTGTGTGGGCTCAAGGGCTTGGTTGTCAGACTTTTGTAGTCAAAGATTAGATGAGAAAGAGTTTGTTTGTTTCCCTAAGAAAACAATGTAGGAGTTGTTATGGAGTATGTCTTAGAGTTTCTGTTGCAGCGATGAAACATCATGGTCAAAAACAGCTTGGGGGTGTTTACTTGGCTTAAACTGCACATTGCTATTCATCACTGAAGGAAGTCAGGACAGGAACTCAGACAGGGCAGGAACCTGGAGGCTGGAGCTGCCACAGAGGTCCCGGAGGAATGCCGCTTACTGGCTTGCTCGGGCTGCTTTCCTCAAGATTCTAGGACCACCAGCCCAAGGATGGCACTAACCACGGTGGGCTGGGCCCTCCCCCATCAATCACTATTTAAGGAAATGCTCTGCAACCAGATCTTACGGAGGCATCTACTCAACTGAGGTTCCCTTCTTTCAGATGACTCACTTGTATGTCAAGTGGGCACAAGACTAACCACCACAGGAATGTTTATTTGTTTGTTTATTTATTTATTTTTAAATGAACAGTCTACATTGGGCAGTGGTGGCACGTGCCTTTAATTCCGGTAAGTGGGAAGCAGAGTCTCTGTGACTTCAAGGCCAGCCTGATCTACAGAGTGAGTTCCAGTCCAGCCAAGGCTACACAGAGAAACCCCATCCCCAAAAACCAAACCAAACCAAACAAACAAACAGGCAAACAAAAGACCAGCCTAGCAAGGTAACTGGCAGTGCACTCAGGGTTGTAGATCCTTGAGTAAGACTGCAGTTGCCTAGTGCCTTGGAGTGGCCATTAGTCACCACCACGCTCCCAAGTACCACATCTGTATGAGCAGTAGGTGTGGTTATAAGTCCTCATTTTGGGGGCAATGGTGGTGCATGCCTCTAATCCCAGTACTCGGGAGACAGAGGCAGGCGGATCTCTGTGAGTTCAAGGTCAGCTTAGTCTACAGAGCGAGTACCAGGACAGGCTCTAAAGCTATAGAGAACCCCTGTCTTGAAAAACAAAAAAGTCCTCATTTTGGAAAATTGAACTCAAGGACTTCAGAGAAAAACTGTAATTTGGGCAGTTGTACATTGCATATTGAATATGCCTTCTCAAGAATGTTTGAAACCGAGAAATGTTTTATATTTTTTTAAAGTTTTGAAATGTTTGCATATACAATATGACAATGTCTTGGGGGATAAGACTCAAGTTTAAACACAAGTTCATGGTTTTTTTTCTATATAGCTTAAACAAATTTTATAACATTTTAAATTTATGAAGTGAAGTTTCATGGTATGAGATTCTCCACTTGGTTTGTCATTAGGCAGTGAAAGGTTTTGGATTTGGGGTTAGGAATACTCATCCTGCCTATAGTCACATAGTGCAAATGTCACTACATTGGCATATACTTATTTTCAATAGAAGCAAACTATACACATTTATGTGCAGATAGTGTGCAGCATCAGAAGATGCACCCAGAGTCTTCAGCAGTTACCGTTTTAGTCCCCCTGTGCTGGGAGGAGGATGCTTCTAAAAACATCCTGTGCACTTGAACATAGATGCTAAGATTAAACTCACTGGAAATAAGAATTTTGGTGTGTACCTATTTTAAAGCAATTGGACTTCTTAAAGACATTCATTAAATTATCAGTGTACTGTATTAAGTAAAGAGTTGTTTGCAAAGCTCTGCGTGCTAGTCTTTGATTATATATGCGTATACTCAGGGTACTTGGTATATTTTTTCTAGGGTAGAAGATCAAACTGTTTAATTTTACTTTTAAATTGTGCAGGATGCTGATTATATAGAAATACTACCTCTGTACAGTAGAAAAAAATGACCATATTCTAGGCTTGAAGTGATATAAAATTAGTCACTTTTAAATAAAAATATTTTATGTGCATGAGTGCTTTGCCTGTATGTATACCTATGTACCATATGCATACGCATGCGTGGTGCCCTTCCAGGTCCGTAGAGGGCATCAGGTCCCCTGGAACTGTAGTCACTAATGGTAGGAGCTGCCGTCCAGGTCCTGGGAACCAAACCCGGGTCCTTGGCAAGAACAAGTGCTCTGAACATCCGAGCTGTCTCTCCAGCCTCAGACTGCACGTTTTCAAAGTATTTCTTTTCTTTCCTTCCTTCTTTTTTTTTTTTTTATTTGCTTTTTTAGATTCTTGCTCAGTAGCCTAGGCTGGCTTGGAACTAAAATTCTTCTGCATTAACCACATCAGTACTGAGATTATAAGCATCTGCTGCCATATGAGGGTTAAAGCAAAGCTTCTTTTAACAGTGTTGTGCTCCTTAGGAATATTCTTTGGAAACACTTGTTCTGTTAGTGACAGCAAAGTCCTCATAGTGACAGACCTGACAGTTGTCAAGTACTGTGGCTTTAGACCAGACTATTATAGAAAGGAAATTAAATTATGCTGCTGTGATTTTTCTCTCTTAAATGGATATGCATAATAACAAGTTTGCAAGAGGTAAAGTTTTTATTATTTATTTACAAACTATGTTGTAGTGAAATTAATAGTGTAAATCATTTATGATACCTGATAGGAAACTTTCGACATTCCTGTTATTGGCATTAGCCTTTTTCTCTTTTTTTTTAAATTTTATCGATATTTATTGAGCTCTACATTTTTCTCTGCTCCCCTCCCTGCCTCTCTCCTCCCCCCTTCAATCCTCCCCCAAGGTCCCTGTGCTCCCACTTTACTCAGGAGATCTTGTCTTTTTCTACTTTCTATTTCCCATGTAGATTAGATGTATATAAGTCTCTCTTAGTGTCCATATTGTTGTCTAGGTTCTCTGGGATTGTGGTTTGTAGGCTGGCTTTCTTTGCTTTATATTTAAAAGCCACCTATGAGTGAGTACATGTGATAATTGTCTTTCTGGGTCTGGGTTACCTCACTCAAAATGATGTTTTCTAGCTCCATCCATTTTCCTGCAAAATTTAGGCTGTCATTTTTTTCTGCTATGTAGTACTCCATTGTGTAGATATACCACATTTTTCTTATCCATTCTTTGATCAAGGGGCATTTAGGTTTTTCCAGGTTCTGGCTATGACAAACAAAGCTGCTATGAACATAGTTGAGCACATGTCCTTGTGGCACAATTGAGCATCCTTTGGAGATGTACCCAAAAGTGTGTATTACTGGGTCTTGAGGAAGGTTGTTTCCTAATTTTCTGAGAAATCACCACACTGACATCTATAGGGGTTGTACCAGCTTGCATTCCCACCAGCAATGCAGAAGTGTTCCCTTTTCCCCACAACCTTTCCAGCATAAGTTGTCATCAGTGTTTTTGATCTTGGTCATTCTTACAGGTGTAAGATGGAATCTCAGAGTTGTTTTGATTTGCATTTCTCTGATGACTAAGGATGTTGAACATTTCCTTAAGTGTCTTTCAGCCATTTTAGATTCCTCTGTTGGGAGTTCTCTGTTTAGGTCTGTACTCCATTTTTTTTATTGGATTCTTTCGGTGTCCAGTTTCTTGAGTTCTTTGTATATTTTGGAGAGCAGACCTCTGTCTGATGTGGGGTTAGTGAAGATCTTTCCCATTCTGTAGGCTGTCGTTTTGTCTTGTTGACTGTGTCCTTTAATTTACAGAAGCTTTTCAGTTTCAGGAGGTCCCATTTATTGATTGTTTCTCTCAGTGTCTGTGCTGCTGGAGTTCTATTTAGGAAGTGGTTCCCTGTGCCAATGCGTTCAAGTGTACTTCCCACTTTCTCTTCTGTAAGGTTCAGTGTGGCTGGCTTTATGTTGAGGTCTTTGATCTATTTGGAATTGAGTTTTGTGCATGGTGATAGATTTGAGTCTATTTTCATTTTTCTACATGTTGATATCCAGTTATGCCAGCACCACTTGTTGAATATGTTTTTTTTATTCCATTTGATATTTTTTGCCTCTTTATCAAAGATCAGGTTTCAAAGCTGTGTGGATTGATATCTGGGTCTTCTATTCGGTTCCATTGGTCCTCCTGTCTGTTCTTATGCCAGTACCAGGCTGTTTTCAGTACTGTAGCTCTGTAGTAGAGTTTGAAGTCAGGGATTGTGATGCCTCCAGAAGTTCTTTTATTGCACAGGATTGTTTTTGCTATCCTGGGTTCTTTGCTTTTCAAAATGAAGTTGAGTACCGTTCTTTCAAGGTCTTTGAAGAATTTTGCTGGGCGTCGCATTGAATCAGTAGATTGCTTTCTTTGGTAGAATTTTTGGTATCACTTATGTAAACTATCATATCATCAGCAAACATGAGAGTTTGACTTCTTTTCAATTTGTATCCCCTTGATCTCACTTTGGTGTCTTATTGCTCTAGCTAGGACCTCAAGAACTATATTGAATAGGTATGGAGAGAGTGGACAACCTTGTCTTGTTCCTGATTTCAGTGGAATCGCTGGGAGTTTCTCTCCATTTAGTTTGATGTTGGCTGTTGGCTTGCTGTATGTTGCCTTAATTATGTTTAGGTATGTTCCTTGTATCCCTGCTCTCTCCAAGGCCTTTATCATGAAGGGATGTTGTATTTTGTCAAATGCTTTTTCAGCATCTAATGAGATGATCATGTGGTTTTTATTTTTCAGCTTGTTTATATGGTGGATTATGTTAACACATTTTTGTATGTTGAGCCATCCCTGCATCTGTGGGACGAAGCTGACTTAGTCATGGTGGATGATGGTTCTGATGTGTTCTTGGATTCTATTTGCTAGTATTTTATTTAGTATTTTTGCATCAATGTTCATGAGTGAGATTGGTCTGTAATTCTCTTTCTTAGTATTGTCTTTCTGTGGTTTGGATATCACGGTAATTATAGCCTCATAAAAATAGTTTTGCAATGTTCCCTCTGTTTCTATTGTGTGGAATAATTTGAGGAGTATTGGTATTAGTTCTTCTTTGAAAGTATTGTAGAATTCTGAGCTGAAAATCTGGTCCTGCACTTTTTTTGGTTGGGAGACTTTTGATGACTGTTTCTATTTCTTCAGTAGTTATAGTTCTGTTTAATTTGCTTATCTCGTCTTGATTTAATTTTGGTAAGTGATATTTATCCAGAAAGTTGTCCATTTCCTTTAAGTTTTCCAATTTTGTGGAGTACAGGTTTTCAAAATATGACCTGATAATCCTCTGTATTTCCTCCGTGTCTGTTGTTATGTCCCCTTTTCATTTCTGATTTTGTTAATTTGGGTATTCTCTCTCTGCCTTTTGGTTTGTTTGGATAAATGTTTGTCTATTTTGTTGATTTTTCTCTAAGACCCAACTCTTTGTTTCATTGATTCTTTGTATTGTTTTATTTGTTTCTATTTTGTTGATTTCAGCTCTCAATTTGATTATTTCCTTATGTCTAGTTCTCTTAGGTGAGTTTGCTTCTTTTTGTTCTAAAGTTTTCAAATGTTTTGTTAATTCACTAGTGTGGGATTTTTCCAGCTTCTTTATGTAGGCATTTAGTGCTATGAACTCACCTCTTAACACTGCTTTCATTGTGTCCCATAATTTTTGGGTATTTTGTGAGGTCATTTTCATTGAATTTTAGGAAGTCTTTAATTTCCCTCTTTATTTCTTCCTTGACCCATTGATGATTCAGGTGAGCATTGTTTAATTTCCGTGTGTTTGTGGGTTTTCTGGAATTAGTATTGCTGTTGATTTCTAGTTTTAAAGCATAGTGATCTGATAAGGTACATGGGGTTATTCCATTTTTTTTGTATTTGTTGAGGTTTGTTTTGTTTCTGAGTATGTGCTCAATTTTTGAGTAGGTTCCATGAGGTGGTGAGAAGAAGGTATATACTTTTCTGTTTGGATGGAATATTCTATAGATGTCTTTTACATCCATTTGAGTCATTATATCTATTAGTTCTCATATTTCTCTGTTCTTTTTTTTGTCTGATTGACCTATCCAGTGGTGAGAGGGGAGTATTGAAGTCTCCCACTATTAGTGTGTGTGGTTTAATATATGATTTAAGCTTTCAAACTGTTTCTTTGACATATGAGGGTGCCCTTGTATTTGGGGCATAGATGTTCAGTATTGAAATTTCCTCTTGATGTTTTTTTCCTGTGACTAATATGAAATGTCCTCCTTTTTCTCCTTTGATTGATTTTAGCTCGAAGTCTATTTTATTAGATATTAGGATAGCTATACCCGCTTGTTTCTTAGGTCCATTTGGCTTTGATCTGTTTCTGTAAATCTTGGTCTGGATCTCCTCCTGCAGAAGTCCCTGGCTTGAAGTTGGACCTGTTGTGGTGGAAATTGCTGACTCTGGATCTGGTCACTGACTCAGTCCTGATCCGCCCATGTCCCTGGACTGGGTTTGCTCCTGGCTTCTGCTCCTGGTGGAGTTTGTTCTCTCTGTGTCTTAGGTAACTGGTTCAGTCCCACTCTGGTTCCGGTGGAGGTCGCAGACTCTGAGTCAGGTCGTTGGCTCAATCCTGGTCTGCCAGTGTCCCAGGACTGGGTTGGCTCCCAGGGCTGGATTTGTTCCTGGCTTCTGTTCTCAGTGGAGCTTGTTTCCTCTGGCCCTTGCCTTTTTCTCATTTCATAAAGTAATTCAAACAAGTTAGACATGATAGCACACACTTGTTGTTAGTCACTTTGTGTGTGTGTGTGTGTGTGTGAAAAAAATACACCAACAAAACCAAAGCGGAGGAGAACATGGCTTATTTTGGTTTCCACGTCTAGAGACAAAATCTCTCATAGTGAAAAACACTTGGCGGTAGAGAGGCATGGTGGAAGAGCAGGAGGTTGACTGGTCACATTTTTATCCTCACACAGGAGGATTGCAGTGAATTAATGGGCCAATCATAGACCATCAAAGCCTGCCCCAGTGACATACTCCCCCTGAGGTTGTGCCTCTTGAATGTTCTGTAGCCTCCCCAAACAGCACTGCCAACTGAAGACCATGAGTCCATGGAGTGCATTGCTTATTTAAAACAGCTTTTGTAAAGCCAACTTTGGGGAGGCCAGCATCGGCTACTTACGAGGCCTGCAGACAGATAAAAATAGAGGAAAACAAACAGCATCGGCTACTTACGAGGCCTGCAGACAGATAAAAATAGAGGAAAACAAACAGCATCGGCTACTTACGAGGCCTGCAGACAGATAAAAATAGAGGAAAACAAACAGACAAAGGAAAGAAAATTTGGGCAAATATACTATCTTAGAGATACTTTTAAAAAGCTGTTTTCATTTGTTTGTTTTTTTCTTTTTGCCATAAATTTAAGTATAAGATAGAAGGACCCTTGCTGACCTGTCCCATCCACATACTGCAGTGGGAATTCCGTAAGAACCATTGCTCAGGTGTCCTCAGTGGCAGCTGAGGGAAGGGATGTTGAGTGTACTCTTGTGACTTTATTCAGGGTGGGCATCCTAGGGCCACTCCTTTTGTTCTAATCTGTGATTTCTGCACTAGTTTACATCACATGGCTCTTTGGCTGTGCCATTCTCAGCTCAGAGACAAGAAAATGACTTGGAATGTTGTTTAGCTGGTCCTTAGAGCCACAGACAGGGCAGCACTGCAGTTTGTCCTGTCCACTGCTGTTGCAAGGGAGAGGGGCCACTTGCTCACTCCAGCAGCCTGGCTTGCTTAGCCCCAAAATAACCACACAGAAACTGTATTAATTAAATTACTGCTTGGCCCATAAGCTCTAGCCTCTTATTGGCTAACTCTCACATCTTGATTTAACCCATTTCTATTAATCTGTCTATCACCATGTGGCAGTGGCTTACTGGGAAAGATTCTAATCGTCTCAGGTGGCTGATCCATGGCGTGTCTTTCTTTCTCTCCTTTCTTCCTCCCAGCATTCAGTTCTGTTTTCCCCACCTACCTAAATGCTGCCCTATCAACTAGGCCAAGGCAGTTTCTTTATTCATTAATCAATGAAAGCAGCACATAAACAGAAGGAACTCCTACACCATTTCCCCTTTTCTGTTTAAACAAAAAAGAAGGCTACATGTAACAAAACAGGTATCAAGCAAGAACTACAATTACCATATTTATATTTACTTTATCTTTTATCATAACTAAGGAAAACTATAACTATAAATTCTTCAACTCCATCAAAGACTCCAGAAGAATATGATATTACCTAAGTACACAGGAAGTGCATTGTAAGCAACTTCCAAAACTCAATTAGAATTGACAGAGACATCTCGCTGCCTGGACAGTCACTCAAAGTTCTTCTGTATCATTGGGGCATCCATCTTCAGCCTACAGGCCCATAGTATCCAGCAGACATTTCCATGAAGCTGGAAATTTCAAAGACAGTTTAGTCACTTTCTTCTGTGTCCTGCAGAATGTCTCGCAGACTCTTTTATGAAGCAGGAACCCCAAAGGACCATCTCACCTTTAGGCAAGTTTAGCAGTCATCTTTTGTGGGTACTGCATGTCCAGTGAAGCAGTCCAGGCAAGAGCAGTTTTTTGCCCAAATGGCTAAGGAGCCTCTTCGATGCCCATCTTCCTCTTGAAGTAATTGGTGCTGCCAGGAGCAGACGTGTCTCACCATCAGGAAAAGTCCTAAGTTATTAAAACATTTTAAATGCCATATTCTGAAGGTCTCTGAAAGATTTGAAAAATACCTATCTGAAATATATCTCTATACATCTATAAAATCTAACAAACATGTCTACAAGCTTGACTATTAAAGATGACTCTCTATTAACCTATATTTACATTACATTTTTAAATGAGCTACACAATCACAGTACCTTAATCAAGAGCATAAATATGCATATAACAAAATTGACCTTAAAATAGTATCAATAAACCAAGATCCATACCAATGCAAATTATTCATATCTATACAATATCCTTTAAATGTAAACAAACAATTATATGGTGTATGAGGTCCTTCTGTTTATGTGTTGCTTTCATTGGTTAATGAATAAAGAAACTGCCTTAGCCTTTTGATAGGGCAGAACTTAGGTAGGTGGGGAAAACAGAACTGAATGCTGGGAGGAAGAAAGAAGAGAAAGAAAGACAAGCCATGGATCAGCCACCTGAGACAGATGCTGGTTAGAATCTTTCCCTGGTTAGAATCTTTCCCGGTAAGCCACTGCCACATGGTGATGTACAGATTAATAGAAATGGGTTAAATCAAGATGTGAGAGTTAGCCAATAAGAGGCTAGAGCTTATGGGCCAAGCAGTAATTTAATTAATACACAGTTTCTGTGTGGTTATTTTGGGGCTAAGCAAGCTGGGCGGCCGGAATGAACAAGCAGCCCCTCTCCCTTGCAATAATTGGTACCCAGTGTGGGGCCCAAACCCACGACCCTGAGATTAAGAGTCTCATGCTCTACTGACTGAGCTAGCCAGGCCACATTCCCCCCAAAATAGACTATGGATATTTTCCTTTGTTTAGAATGTTGGTTGTAAGTTGTTATGGCTAATGGTGAGGAGAAAAGCTAAATAAAGGATATTAGATTCAGAGTTCTTGTTTTTTGTTTTTTGTTTTGTTTTTTTTTTTTTTAAAAAAGAGGGGAAGTGCTGTGGGACAATGGTTTGTATCCTGTCAATTATATTTTAAATAAACGCTGATTGGCCAGTAGCCAGGCAGGAAGTAGAGGCGGGATAACCAGGCAGGAAGTAGAGGCAGGGTGACAAGAACAGGAGAATTCTGGGAAGAAGAAAGCTTGGTCCATAGTCCTAATCCAGCCACAGAAGAAGCAAGATGTGACTGCCTCGCTGAATAAGGTACCCAGCCACATGGCTAACAGACAGGAATAATGGGCTAATGTAAGTTATGAGTTAATAAGAAGCCTGAGCTACTAGGCCAATCAGTTTATAATTAATGTAGACTTCTGTGTATTTCTTTGGGACTTAACGACTGCGGGAAATGGGCCGGACAGAAACCTCAGTCAGCACACTGCTGCTGGGAGGTGAGTCACTACAGCAGTGTTTCTGCTGAGGAAAGATGAAGTCTAACATAATCCATGTTCTTTAGGTTTTTGGCTCTCGACCCAGGAAGAACATGCAGGTAACAGTTCTCACATGCCGACACGTCACCGAGTATAAAGCCTCTGAGTCCACCTGCAGCCTTCCTTCTCCTTTCCTGAGAGCCCTAAAAACACAGAAATTCAAAGATTGTGCCTGCTGCCCACTGCTGGAACAGCCGAACATTGTGCATGACCTGCCTGCAGCAGGTGGGACTGACCGCGCAGCCTTTGTCCTTTGTCTCAGGCTGTGCTGGCTGTGCTCTTACCAGTGCACGCTTCTGAAGTAGTTGTAGTCAGTGTGGAAGGTACTTGCATGGAACGTTAGATTTCCCTGCACTGCGGCTGGGACAGCAGCTTAGAGTCCTGGCTGTTGTGCTTCCGCAGTTCTTTTCTGTTTTGGATTCTGCAACCTCAAAGTGGAACACAATGTTAGATACAGATTTCTGGTACGTGAAAATTGGGAATTTTAATTATCAAAGTAAGTTTTAGATAGTGAAGCTCGGCTTTTACATTTATTTATTTATTTATTTGGTTTTTAGAGACAGGGTTTCTCTGTGTAGACCTGGATGTCCTGGAACTCAGAGATCTGCCTGTCTCTGCCTCTCTAGTCCTGGGATTAAAGGTATGCGCCATCATTGCCTGGCTTGGTTGTTACCTGGCTTGGCTTGTTGTTTAATGTTTTTATCATGCCGTTTACATATGAATTACTTCTCTTGTGACAAAATGGTCACTAGCAGAAGTGGTTTGTGGGAGGAAGGATTGTTGTGGCTTACAGTGGAGGGGACACTCCATCACAGTGGGGAACCTGGCAGCAGGAGCTGAGGCCTCTGCCACATTACGTCTGCCGTCAGGAGGTAGAGCACAGTGAGTGCTCTTGCTTAGCTTCCTCTCTCCTTTGTGTTTAGTCCAGACACCAGCCTTTGGAGTTGTGGCAGCCACAGTTAAGGTGGGTCTGCCACCTCAGTTAACCTGATTTGGACATTCCAGAGGCTTGTCTCCTGTCAGGTTGACACTACGAACCATCATACTGCTGTGTGCTCACATATTATGTAAGAATAAGTTGACATTTGTTTTCAGTGGTTCATATTTTGTAGTAGGAAGCCACTTGCTTGTTTTCCTGGCCCAGACTCCCGAAATAATCACACAGAAACTATATTATTTAAATCACTGCTTGGCCAATCACTTAAGTGTGTTGTTAGCTAGCTCTTACATCTAGTATTAACCCATTTCCAGTATCTTATATTTTATCACAAGGCTTGTGGCCTACCAGCAAGGTTCTGTCATGTCTGTCTCCAGTCTTCCATGGCTTCTCCTTGACTTCACCTCCTTTCTCCCAGCATTCAGTTTAATTTTCCCTGCCTAGCTCTACCCTGCCCTATCAACAGGCCAAGGCAGTTTCTTTATTTACCAGTGGTATTCAGAGCATACAGAGGGGAATCCCAAATCAGTATTTCATAGTATGTAGCTTTTTGTTAGATGCATTTTTAAGCATAATGCTTTCCCTTTTGTGTTACAGTTACTAGTATGAGAACAGTATGCATTATATGTTACCGTTTGCATGTGCCTCCTTCAAGTGGCCATTATCCTAATAAATTAGTTCTAACAGTTATGATGGGATGTCAGGAAATACAAAATAAAGATAATGTTTACAAAACATTAAGAATTATTATTGATTTTAGAGAAGATGCCGATAAATGGATCAACATGGCAGTAGGTGCCTTGATTAAAAGACAGAGAAAGTTGACTTTTCCAAAACAGCTTTTATTATTTAAAAGTGTTCCACTTAAAAGTCATGTCATAGAAAACAAGCATTTTTCCTCTGTGTTTGTAGTTCTGAGCTACTGCCAAGTGTGGAAGATCCCTGCAGTTCTGTACCTGTGCTACACCGATGTGATGAAGTTGGACCTTGTCACTGTGGAAGCTTTTAAGCCTGTACTTTGTTCCAGTGGCTTGAAATGCTTGGTGAAGGTGAGTGCAGTGCTGCCCTTTCATAGCCACGCTGATACGGGGCGTGAGCAGCGGGAAGTGCTGCAGGACTGACCCTCGGCAGCAGAAGGGGGCTTCCCCGTGCGGCACTGACCTGTGCCCCAGGTGTTCTGTGACGTGGTGACTGCTTGGTGCTGGTGTAGGTTACTGTGTGCGTATGGAGAGAGGTGGACTGCTTGACACGCTCTTTACTCTGGGGCTGTCACCCGGCTCCCACATAACTGCTTATGAACGCCCAGCCTTAACTTGGCTTGTTTCTAGCCAGCTTTCCTTAAATTGTCCATCTACCTTTTGCCTCTGGGCTTTTTCTTTTCTTCCGTAATCTTACTTTTACTCTTACTCTGTGGCTGACTGTGTGCCTGGCCCCTTTTCTTGCCCCTTCTTCCCTTCTTCCTAGACTTCTCCTCTTTTATTCTCTTTGCCTGCCAGCCCCGCCTATCCTTTCTCCTGCCTTGCTATTGGCTATTCAGCTCTTTATTAGACCAGTCAGGTGTTTCAGACAGGTAAAGTAACACAGCTTCACAGAGTTAAACAACTGCAACATAAGAGAATGCAGCACATCTTTGCATCACTAAACAAATGTCCCTCAGCATAAACAATGCAACTCATCTTAGAACAATATTTTACAGTAAGTTCCTGCAATTAATTTATTTGGAAATTTATAATTATTTCTTAAAAGATTGATTTACTGTTTTTTATTTATGTGTGTGCTTGTGAGAGTTTGTGTGTACCACAGGTGTG
>PVIU01021523.1:0-31267 GCA_004026605.1 Ondatra zibethicus
GGGAAGGTGGAATCCTCTCATCTCGGGAGCTTTAGGTTTCGGTCCCAGATCTACAGCTCTGAGTTTGAGCTTCAACCTCCTACTGGAAAAGGGGAGGGGAGAGTTAGGGAGACGATTGGGCTGAGCTGCTGGCACTGCACAGATCCAGCACTAGAATGGTTTCCAGAGAAGTGGTTGCCCATAGGCCCTGGTCTGTCAGTTGCAGCCGCCCTTATCTGTCCTTCCGTTCATCTCCCAGCCAGGCATACAAAGGGCTAGGTTTCTGAAAGTGTAATGGAAGATTCGGGACTGTGTCCTGGTCACAGGTCGGCCTGTCCATCCAGTCCACGCAAACAGTGCGGGGAGGTTTTTATAGAGTGGTTTCACCTCTCTCTGGTGTGGTGCCCTCCCACTGGGTCTGTGCACAAACTGTCACAATTTAAAAAACAAAACAAAACAAAAAAAAAAAAAAACAGAAGTGGCCTGGTTGGGGATTTTTGCATTTAAAAAACAACAACAACAACAAAACAATGATGAGTCTTAAAGTCCATCCAAGGCCAATTTTCAGGCACACCTTCCCTTCACTCATTGAGGAAACGCAGATTTGCTGCTCTGCTACCGAACAGAATAACCTAGAAATTGCAAGTCTGATTACTAAAAAGCCTGGAGGCAAATACAACTGACTGCTCACAGTCACATGATCTCTCTGGGTTCCTCAAGCCTGTGCTTCAGTGGCCTGCCTGCCATCAGAAGGACACAGTCTCAATGGAGACACAGCCCAAACAAGCCTCTATGGTGTGCCAGTTCACTCTAAGAATGGTTAAATCAACCACTTCATTTTCTCGCCCAAAAGCAGCTTTTCAAACTGCAAAGGAAGCAAAGCATCAGCTGACATGCTTAAAGAACCCAGGAACCGGAAGAGGGAAAGAAAGTGGTTCTGAGCCCCGGTGATCATTTTGATGAGTAAGCAATAAGGAAACACAGCACGGGAGCTCCAGGAACTTAGAGGGCTTTAACGGACCGCACTGTGATCTTTGTCTTAGCTCCTGAGACAGGTTAACAGGTTCCTGCCTCTCTGCGGGGACAGGGAAACTGCAGGCTTGCAGCCTCCCTGGACACACTGAGGCTGGGCGGCTTGTCTGAGCTGCTTACACAGCACACGCCCGCAATCTGTTTTTTTATCTGAGCTCCCTCCTAAGCCAGGCAGCACAGGTGGAAATGCTGTCTTCCTTAAAAATAAATAAATAAACAACAACAACAACAATAATAAATTTGCCACAGCAACACTGAATGGATCCTTTTTTGTTTTCCTAAGGAACAGGGCAAAATAAGGAAAAGGGACACTTTGGGCTTACCCGCCAGTCCAACTGTTTCCGGGTTGTGTTTCCCAGACTAGAGATGGGTAAACAGTATTCCTCTGGAGATACTTGGCCAAGAAAAAAAGCAAGGCAGGGTCATGCATAGCAGTGGGAAGTGACAGCTAAGGGCAGGGTGGGTGCTGTTGTCATTGAGTTCCTCTATTAAATGCTTTCTATTTAATTAGCTTTGTTTCAGTGCTGGGGATTGAACCTGGGGCCTCCTGCCTGCTAGGTAAGTGCTCTACCACTGAGCTAAACCACAAGTCTTGCTCAATGCCTTTTGGCGTACCCTTCTGAGAATATGTACTCAATTTCCACCTCCAGACCATGCTGGGATCTCCTGTTATCCATTACGTGCCAGTCCCACCTAGAGTGACACCTTTTTTTTTTTTTTTAATGACCATTCTAAGGCCTGCGTGAGCTCCAGGCACTGGACCTACTCTGGGTTTCCTACCCAGGGCTCAGGGGGTCTGCCCCTGAGGTGACTACCAAGTTTTGGAATGACACAGATGCCCTTGTGAAAATCTCTGTGCAGGGAGACCTGTGGGATTTCAGAACGCATGACAGGGTAGAAGGAGCACGGTAGAGTAGAACCATTCTTGGTTGATACTTCCTCTCTCTTAGGAAGTCCTAGTTCCCCCTTCAGCCTAGCGGGGCTTCGATTCCCAGGCCATTGCTCAATGGTGTGAGATCATGTCTTTGGGGTACTATAGGTACCGCTTAAGTGCTGAGTGGGCAGGAACCATCCTGGCTCCACAGCCCCTCAGGATGTTGCTCCCCTGTGCCCATGTATAGGGAGAGGGACTAGAATGCCAGGATGAAGTCCTGATGGCGTGTAGATGGAGAACTGTGAAGATAACTAGAAGGCGGTCTCCCAGGGCAGGCTCCCATTGGTTGATTGATGTCTGTCTTTTTCTAATCCATCTCCAGTCCTCTCACCCTGAGTGAGTATCCCCTGTCACCTCCGCCTCCTGCTGCAAGCAGTTCCTCTATGACCGTGCTCCTTAGGCAAATTCCCTGTGCATGTGTGGTGACCCCAATCTGTCCCCTGGAGCTCGTTTGAGAAAACCATCACTCCGGGCTTTATCAGTGGAGACAGCGTGCAGGTAACAAGAGCTCACAGGCTGGAGTCTGAGGCTCAAAGTTTAGCCTCACTAGGGAAACCCTGCTTACCTTCCCCAGGAGGCACGATAGCTTTGTGGCTACAGAATCAATTGTTGACTGCACTCACGAGCCAGGTCTTAGTCTTTCCCTGTGTACAAGAAGCCAACAAGGACAGCGTACCACCCCAGGTTGACTCAGTTACCCCAGTCCTTTCTCCTGTGAGTCCTCATGCTTCCAAGCTGAGAGCTGGCATCCCACTAAGCCAGAAGGAGACCAGATCAGATTAGAAGGAGCAGCCAATAAAAAGCTGGGCTTGTTGAGGAGATGGTTCTGTTTGTAAAGTGTTTTCTTCCCAGGCAAGCATGAGGAGCCGGGAGTTTGAATGGTCAGCATGCGCATAAAAAGCCAGGCATGGAAGTCTATGCTTATAACATCTGTTCTGAGGGATGGAGACAGGAGCAGCCAGGTTCAGCAAGATACTCTTTTGTAAAAAATAAAGTGTGGCGGGGGAGGGGCTTATGGATAGAGAACTGACTGAGCTGTTAATAGAACTCACTGTCCTTTTATTGGACCCCAGGTCAGTCAGTCACCAGGATCGCAGCTCAGGCCACTCACAATTGCCTATAACTCTAGCCCTGGGGGATACAAAGTCTCCGGCTTCTGTGGGTACCTGCACTCATACACACCCGCCAAACACACAGGCAAAATACATAAACAAAACTAGAAATATTAAAAACAGATCTTTTAGCTTTAGGGGTTTTGTTTGCTTGTGGCTTTTTATTTATTTATAAATTTGTTTCTTTATTTTGAGGCAGGGTCTTTGTGGAACTCCCTGTGTAGACCAGGCTGACCTTGAACATAAACAGATCCATTTGCCTCTGCCACCCAAGTGCTGGAATTAAAGGTCTTAAAAATAAATCTTTAAAAAAAAAAAAAGAAAGAAAGAAAGATTGCAGAAGATACTCAACACAGACCTCTAACCTCCGCATGCAAACGGGCGCCCATATGTGCACATGCATGCCTGTATGTTCCCAAACTCACAAGCTGTGTCTGAAAAGTTCAATACAGTCCCCGACACTGAATAAGAGCCCAGCGAATGAGAGAGAGCTCCACTTATATAGCAGAAGGGAAAAGCCACGTCCCATGGCGTAAAGCTTTTCCAGGAACTCGGCCATCTGAGAGGTGGGGTAGACTAAGCAAGCACAGTGTCTTTGGCCAGTGACTCAGGCGGCCAGTGCATCCAACCCAGGCAGGGCTGGCTTGGGTGGGTGCCTTGGCAGGCCCACGCTCAGGGTGATGCATTTTCTCGTAAGTTCTGTGTAAGTCCAGGGCTAGCACTGCCCTCCCTTCCCTGGAGTCGGACACTGGTCAACGATGAGCGGTGCTTCTCTAAAAAGAGGCAGAGAATGCCGGCCGGGGCCCTGGAAACTGCATATGGAAAGGAAGATTAGACGGAGCTGGGGAGGAAAG
The DNA here is from genome assembly GCA_004026605.1 of Ondatra zibethicus. Classification (NCBI taxonomy): domain Eukaryota; kingdom Metazoa; phylum Chordata; class Mammalia; order Rodentia; family Cricetidae; genus Ondatra; species Ondatra zibethicus. Next base: position 3,912 of record PVIU01021523.1, read on the forward strand.
GGCAGATTCATAGGGACAAGTCATTTCCCAAAAGCCACCCCCTGTTGATTTAGCCATGTGAGGTGTGAAGATTACAGGGCAGGTCTGCATGCCAGGCTGAGTTCTGGGATGAAAGCCAATGTCAATGAAGATGAGGTCTGAGGAGAGAGAACAGAAGCAAAGGGGCCTGATGGAGGGCTAGAGCGAGCACGCGCATGATGCACGTGCGTACACACAGACACACAGACAGACCACACACACACACACACACACACAGCTTCTGATGTCTACAGCACACCAAACAGAACATACAGATCTTGTCTCTGGGAATCTGTATTCAGTGTGTGTCCTATAATCTAGGTACTGGGGAGGCGTTGGGTATAGGGGCTACAAAGAACAACATAATAGTTCTTAAGCTGCTGAACCCCTTCCTGGCTAAGCACCATCAGGTAAGACAGTCAGCGGCTCTGGGATCCCCTCACTCAGCTGTAAAGGGGAATGGAAGCATCTCCTCCCAAAAAGGCCCACAAAAAGGTGTCCTGTGTTCAGCTTCAAAAAGGGTTTCAAACAGGGCCTGGCCTGTGGTAAGCTCCTAAGCAGTTACGGTGAGCTTTTCAAACCAGCTCTAGATTCCACAGCCAGAGGCAGACAATCCAAGGTCCCTTTTTACACCTGAGACCAAAAGACCGCTACAAAGGCAAAATGACTCACTCAGTCACCGTATTTTTCTCAGAGAACAGAAGCAACAAATTATCGCAGGCCGGGTGGTTTAAACGATAGGAAGTCGTTTCCTCATAGTTCTCAAGCTACCAATCTACACAAGACCAGGCATCAGCCAGGTCCACTTCACCTGAGACCTCTTCCCTTGCCTTGGCTGTGGCCGTCTCTCTCAAATTCCTCAGCTGCCTTCTGTGGGAGGCATGTGTGTCCCAATATCCTCTTCTCACACCAGTCACACAGGCTGAGGACCCACACTTGAGGCCTCGCTGCAAAAAAAAAAAAAAAAATAACCTCTTCAAAGACCCTGTTTGGGACCACAGTCATATTCTGAGATGGAAGGCTAGGACTTCAACTTTAAGGGGCATGATTAGACCAGACCATAGGTAGCAGTCCCCACCTTCTCCCGAAACTTTCCAAGCCTGATAGATGCACCAGTGTTTCTGAAGAAAACCTTGACTTCGGTCCAGCCAGAGTCACAGTCCCACTGTGAGACAGGTCTATGTGTCTCCTCAGAGAAACCAACAGGCTCATGAGACCAGGAGTGGGTCTCCCTCATCTTGAAACAACTTCATCTCACCTGTGGTGTTTAGAAGCCAGATCTCACAGGTAAGTCTTCCACCTCAGGACTGACTGCTTGCCACAGGAATGAAAATGCCAACGTCCATGGTGACAGGACTCGGCACTCTACAAGGGGTGAGGAAACACGGAGAATGTGTCACTTAACCATGCCAGCTCCTTTTCTTCAGCGTCCCATTCAAAGCCTGTGTGCCTGTGGAGGTAGGCTATACCACGTGGTGTTCACACAGGGCCAGGAACCTGCTGCTCTAGCGAGAACTTCTCAGAGGAACAGGGGTGTGTAGTTCTGCCCAGCTCTTCCATACAGAAGCTGAGCGGTTGACATAGTGACCACTGAAGAATCAAGGGAGCCGAGATTTGCCTTGTGGAGCCCCTGAGGTTCACTATGGCCTGGCCCTAGGCTGAGCTCTTCCCAGGGAGTCAAGCACACAGTTAGTGCTTACTGACCATTGTTAAAAAGCATTGCCCTCATCCCACTCCTGTTTCTTTGTTCTCCTCTGCTGGGGAAACACCATTTTCTCCTAGAGAGATGGGAGGCAAGACAGGTGACCATGGTTTTCTTTCTGTGCTGAGTGGCAAGGCTACTTACAACCATTCAGGAGAATGGAAGATGTTTTCTAGGCATTAGCTTCTTCCTCTTACAAATACTTAATACTGGGGCTGGAGAGATGGCTGGCTAATGGTTAAGAACACCGACTGTCCTTCCGGAGGACTTGGGTTCAACTCCCAGAACCCACATGGCACCTCATAGCTGTCTGTTTTTCCAGTTCCAGGGGACCCGACACCCATGGCAAAATATCAATACACATAAAATAAAAATAAATTAAAAAAATACTTAATACCGTTCCCCTTTGGCTCTATACCCACCACGACAGGGCCATGTTCATATGCTGCTCTCTGTATCCCTGGCACCAGGCATATGTCACATATAGCAGGTACCCAACATAATCAATAGAATAAGTGGTACCTAATAATTGCTTGGCAAGTATAGTGAATAATGATGAGCAGGTGGGGCAGGAAGGCCGTGAGAAGACAAGCTGCCTCTGCGCTCTTTCCTCACACATAGTGACTGCCCACACACAGGACACCTAGCCACTGGCAATAAGAAAACCAAGCAGGTGTGCACCTTACCCATCAAACTGGCAAGACGGTGACCCAACAGAGGTGTGTGATAATGTGGGGAATGGGGCTCCGCACCCAGCGAGTAGGGGTATGAACTGGGAGGACTGTTCTGGAAATAGCTTGATGTTGTGGGTGATAGAGAATATTCGGCAGACTCATAGGCAGCAGTGTTGCTGGCCTCCCTGTGTGAACACCCAAGAAGCTTAAACACTTGCCTCCCATAGGGAACATCAGAAAGTTCACTCCAGCAACACTGGCTGGTATAGAAACACAAGAAATGAAAAAGAAACCGGGGTGTCATCAGGCATAACGTCACTCATCAGGAGGACAGATAAGCAGTCCTTGGAAAAGCAGTGCTTAGCATTGGTCACTGTCCATTTCCTTTGAACTACTTTGCCCCTCACCCACCCACCCAGGCCAGCTCATTGTCCAGTGTTATCAGCTCCTGGCCTTGCCCACAGAGGAGAACAGAATTCACATATGAAAAACAGCAGCAGGCTCCAGGGAACCTTTTCACTTGTCTTTTTGCCCAGGAGATTTTTTTCCCTGACAAAGAGCCTGGCCCTTAGCCATGTGCCCTGGGGAGGAAGAAACCGCATTCATTCCATTTAAACCAATTTGCCAACCCAGACAGCAGCTAATGGGCAGCCCGGGCCCTCACAGTCATCAATACCACTTTCCAAATCAAGTTACCAAATTGGTCTTAAAACCACTTCAAAGGGACCCGGTTGACCGGTACCAATGAGGCATCCAGCTGTCCATGTGACCACCATTCCTACTGCCAATATCGTTTTTCCATAGCACTGGGGAGAGAGGAACAAGCTCACTATGTTTCCCCTAAATGTCTGAACCTCCAGAATAGAACTGGAGTCCTATACAAATGAAACAACTATGGCCAGGAGATTAGAATCAAGGAGGACCAATGGACAAGCCCCAGAAAGATCAACGGCTCCCTCTGAATCTCTAACAGTTTAACTGTGTGATGTTAGCATGCTTTATTAGGCTTCATTTTAGAGCTGAACAGACTGAGACGGTGAGAGCCAGGCAAGGTCTCAGGCTGGCTAGCAAGTGGTAGATAGAGAAACCACAGCCAGAGCTCAGGCCCTGAACCAAGCTGGTTTTATGACAGACGCAGATCTCGGGACCTGAATCTCTTCTCTACAGCTATGCAGGAAACGTCAACTGAACCTCACACAAGAGCCAAGAGCCATTTTTCTGAAGATGTTTGTGTCAGTCGTAAAGAGGCTGCCGGCGTTTTCTAGAGCACTGATAGGAAACGGAATATTCCACCACCTTGTTTTGCTGTCCCATGTAAGCCCGAGCTCTGAGAACATGGGATGGTTTTCCATCCAGGATGCTGAGTAAACGTTCAAGGTCACACAGTCAGGAAAAGAGAAGCATGTTCATTTACACAACAGGCATGAACTTAGTTCCAACACTGGAAATGTTCCCTGACCAAGCATGAGGGTTAATCTTCAATTGTTAACTTGACTAGATTTTGGGTCCTCTTCCTAGGTGACTTCTAGGTGTTCTGTGAGGGCATTTACAGAGAGAACTCTAAGGCATGAAATCCCAATCCCATGAACCCAACCAGCAGCATCCCATGGACTGGGATCTAGTATTGAGTTTTAAAAAAGGAAAAAAAAAAATGAGGACTCCAGATGAGAACCAGCATTTACCTGTCTCTGTTTCTTGACTACAGATGCCATGCAACCAGCCATCTCAAGCTCCTGACACCAGAACTACAATGGCTCTCACACCATGATACATTGTACTATCAATTAGTGAGCCACAATAAAAGGTTTCTTTAGTAACAGCAAGGGGAAAAGTAGGACACCAAGTTACGTGTCAACTTGTCCTTAGACACAAAGCTCTCAAGATGGGTCTATGCCAGCTCTACTAGGTTAAAAGAGACACACGATCTGCAAACCCACTGTCTCCAATAAATAAGAGACTTGGCACTTCCAACTAGGGAACAGTTGATGATGTCGGGTATCATGTTGAGTTGTCAAAACTAGGGTTAGGTTTTGTGGAGCTGCTGGTATGAAGTAGGAAAAGGGGGATGGGGACTATTAAAATGCACAGGACAGCCAAGTGTTGAACTATCAGATCCAAAATGTCCACAGTAGGAGACAGACACGCTAGTTTAGATCTCGCACGGGTCACTATAACTTGATCATCCTTAGGCCAAACAAGGAACGCATCTCTACCACTCATTAAAACACTGCTTACTGATTTGCATTAGACTTAACACAATCCATTTTTATAGCTAGCACAGGCAGAGCCTCACAAATGTTCAAACACAGGGAAGAGCTGGGTTGAAATTCATTCCATGAGATGATTCTGGATGCTCGAGAAATCTGTCCTTTCATGCAATATTCCTGAAGGCCTGTGAGGAGTCAGACCCCGTGCTAGGATGAGCACTGGTACCAACATCAAGCACTACTTTCTCAAATGCGGAAATGGAGTTACCCATGTCATCTCCCCATCTCCACGTGGCCCAGAGAGCATGCCCAGGCCCCAATCCCCAAACCCCACATAGCACATTCTATTCTTTCTTAGAAGAAAGGCCAAAGATAGGATGGTAACCTGAGTTAAAATGGTGCTTCATAAAATCTCACAGACAGACTTAAAAGTTTCAGAACAGCCACTATTTCAATAGGTAAGAGCTGATGCTCAGTTTCAGAGCAGGACTGACACAGAACTATGGGACTTTGCTTTCTACTGAAAGATGCTGAAGCTGGAGGCTTGGGTACCTGAAATGACAAACACACCAGCTGCCAGGATGAGTCAGCTCTATGGTACTGGAGATTTCACAGTCACTCCGGAACCATCATTCACAGGAAAGCCATGGGCTCTCACTGGGTCTGGTTCAACAGCTGTAGAATGGGTGGCTGCACACCCTGCCCCCTCCCAGCCTCAGGAGACCATCACAGGTCAGAGGGGAGCCATAGTAGCAGCAGTTTCCGGGCAGGGACAAAAAATGCAAATGAGATGATATGTTAATGAGAGGCAGCTGTGAGCCCGCCAGCACCGAACTGCACTGATTTCTTTCCTTTGTCCCAGGCAAACAGACCTGGGTTAAGTTTAGATAAGCCACGCAATTTAAAAGATTCCCTTCCAAACACAAAGCAAGAAACAATACCCCACAAGTGGTTGGGAGTGGGGCGTAAAAGGCACGCGGGCGTGTTCAGGAATGAACTGGGAAGGCAGGACTATGCTCCAACTGAAAGTCTACCGACACGGGAGGAGACTAGGGCTTGGGATGACTGTGGCAAGAGAGTCATGACTCTGACCCCAAATATGGGTCCATAGGCAAAAGGCCCCATGGGACACCTCGCGGTAGGGTGATCTTTAGAAAAAGACCCAAGTTCGGGGCCAGGCTGGGAACTTGCAAGGCTTAGTACTGACTGTTAACCTGACAGGTTCTAAAATCACTGAGAAGATGAGCCTCTGGGCACACCTGTGAAGGATTATCTCTATTAGGTTAAATGAGGTGAGAAAACTCTCCCTGAATATTGGCCATGCTACCCCACGGACTGGAGTGTTGTGTGATATTTTGATTGTGTTAATGTTGTGTGAGGTTTTGATTGGAGCCAGAGGTCAGAGCTAGCCACTAGGTGACCATAGAGGTTTGGAGAACTGTAGACAGAGAAGAGACAGGAAGTAGTAAGGTGGGGCTCAGAGAGGATCATGGAACTTTTCAGATGGAGGAACAGTAGAGGTAGGGCTGGTCTGCTCCTCTGACTCCAAGCAGGCTTTATTTGTCAGAGCACAATCAAAATACCACACAACACTGGAGTCCTAGACAGCACACACACACACAAAAAAAAAAAAAAAAAAAAAAAAAAAAAAGGAGAAAGAAGGGTGAGCACCAGCATCCGATTCCCGACTGCGGATGAAGGGTGAGCAGCTGACAAGGTGTCACCATAGTTCCCTATGATGATGGGCTACTCTGGAACTGTAAGCCAAAGTCAGTCAGTCCTCTTCCTTCAGGTTTGCTTCTTGGAGAGTGTTTTATTTCAGCTAGAAGACAAGTAACCTAACAGGGTTTGACGATGGGAACATGAGCCCACAGACTGAGCACGGTAGGGAAGAGATGTGAATTCTTCCACACCTGGAAACCATGACTGGTCGGAGGCATGATGTGCACGGTCAGAACGTTCAAATAAACACTTACAGGACAAAGATGGCGTTACAGGGGTGCATTCTTCAGCAGGAAGTTGAAACCCTAGCATGCCCACTGAATAAGGGATATCATTCCCATCCAAAGACAGCAGACATACACTGAGTGTCTACTACTGACCAGATGCAATGAGGATACTCGAAGGTTGAATGCTGACCATATCAAAGGGTCTAGCCTAAAATTCTGAGTGTTCTCCATGCATTAATAGACTGAATTTTCACAGCAACCCTAATAAGGCATGGTGGCAACTAATGCTTACCTTTCACTCAGAAAGCAAACTAAGTGGGTGATCATCTACATAATTACTATTTTAAAGATTTTTAAATAGCTAACAAGATCAATAACACCCCATCACCTGACTGTGAAGAAAGAGCAGGGTCCAGTGGGAAGGGAACTTTCCACATGGAAACCTCATCTCTCCATCTCCCTCCAGACTCTGAGGACCTGGGAGGTGTACAGAAATGCATAACCCCTCCAATGTGGCCTCAAGTTTGTATCTGGCATCTCTTAGTCACAAAATGTCTTTGGGTAAGACTTTCTTCAACTCTCAGTCCCTCCTAACTCACAAGCACCATCACAATGACTGTTTGTGTGACCGCCAGCAGCAGGAGGTGGCTCTAGGAAGTACAAGCGGCCAGAAGAGTAAAGGCCACGTAGGCCCTTGAGAACAAAATGCAGTTTTTGTGGAACACAATGCCCAAGGACATGGAGTTCCGGTGCATCCTGCACCTGTCTGAGATGACTTTTAATGTATCTTTTGTCCAGTCACCTCAAGCCATATCCTATCTACCCCGTTCTTCTGATGTCTCAGCACCTCCCGCTCCACAAAGCATCTATGCCCCATTCACACCATATCAAGGTACAGAACCCTAACTTAGTTCCTGCATGTGAGTGTTAGAAACATTTCCTAACCAAGCCACTCCGCCGATGCAATATAATCCAAATCAAACCAAATCAGACAAAATTAAAAGATATCCAGGTTTAATTAGACACCTGCGCCCCCGGGTAGCTCCGAGGGGAAACAGGAAGCCTCCAACACGACCACCACCCCACCGGAGAGGAAGAGGGAAAACCACGTGTTTATTTTCTGGGGAGCAGTTTAAATAGCCTGTGGGAGTGGTCTTGACCTTTACTGGGGAGGGGTCAAAGTTTGGTGGGCTACCTTGACCCTCCTCAGGGAGGGGTCATGGTTTGAGGGACAAAGAAGAGGAGCCTCGAAACATGGAGGCTGAGGCTGGGATTACGTTGAAGACTCTTCATTAATTACTGCGGAAGAGAATAAAGGCAGAGTTGGGGGTTGGGGGTGGACACCACCAAACAGGCGCTCTTTCCTCCTCAGCAATCATAAAGCCTCCAGAGAGAAAGCAGTCACCTCCAGCCCCTTATCTAATATCACAAATTAAGAAAGAAAGCAGCATTTCTACATCACACACCCCCATGGCTCCATCCTTGACATCACCCCTAACAGAGCAATGCACCTGTCACAGCAGGACCCTAGGCCAAAGCAATAAAAATGCAGCTGGAATTTAGCTAAATGTCCAGCAGAGTGCAAATCTTTCTGTTCGGTGCATTACGGTTTTGCAGCTCTCAGAACAAATGGCGTCACTTTTTGAAGGTGTCATTTTCCTCTAAACACTCGAAGAAAACAAGTGTCAGAACCCCAAAGGGATCTTCAGTTTGAGTTCATGCCATCTGTCTCGCTACGAGCTTTCAAATGCATACATTTGTGAAACCACAGGATGAAACCGCAAGGTAAGGCTTTTCCTTCACATCACCAACCTGCCCGTGCCCAGGAGCATGTCCCGTGGTCAATTCACACAGCCTGTGTTCAAACAGTGGATGATACAGCCTTTTGAAATGGTGGAATTTCATCTGTGGTTTAGAAGAAATCCAGTTCGGCTTGCGCCATCTGAGGATGGGACATCCTCGGGGACCTGTAGCCCGCTAGGCTGCACTCCCTCTCTGGAAACAAATTATTTCCAGTTTCTCTCACAGGTAACTACAGCTGTCACGTCTGGCAGTCTGAACCTGCTAGAGGTGAAGGGCACTTTTTCTAGAACAATGTGAGGGGCCAAGACGGGTCAATGGATTCCCCCCGCCCCTCCCCTATAAGAGGACATTCTTATTCTCCACCCGGCTTCATTCCTTGAGCAGCCAATCAAGGACACAAACCCAGTGATGTCCAGCTGGCTCCAGTCTTGAGGGGGACGAGGCTGCTTTGGAAGAACCAAAGCAGGAACAGGGTGAGAAGAAACAAAAGAGACCCAGGTACAGATGTCCACACAACCGTCAGCCGGACACAGCCATGATTTGGGGTAATGAAGAATCCTTGATTCAAATCCTACCTCAGTCACTTACTGAGACTCAAAAGTATCTTGCCTTCCCGAACCTTGAGTTTGACCTCTGTATAGCTATTAATGATAACGACCCGCCTTGCATACCTAAAGATTAATTAGACAATGTCAGTGGTCTCATGAATTGCAGGTGGCAAGGAGGTGCCATGAGTTTGTGGAAGGAGGGATGGGCATCGGAAGGAAAAGAAATTGAATCGAATAAGGTAAGATAATCACATGAGGAGGATGCAGGAGGCAAAACTCAGTGGCATAGTAGTATTGTCACATAGTAGTATTGTCACGTAGTAGTCTGTCGTGACAATGGAGCTGGCCATGTACTTTATTCCCCCTCTACCTGAAAGCTACTTTCTGCGTCAACTCCCCAAAGAGTCAAGTGATTATGTACACAGAGGTGCCTTTTTTCTGGGGCTCTGTCATTAAGAACACCCGTGGCCATCAGGGTCCCCCCCGAGAAGAAGAGGTTACTGTTTAGAACAGCTGGCTAGTCAGAGGTGGAGTCAAGCCAGGTGACACAGTGGGTGTGGTCCTGCACAAGAATCCGAAGCTAAGGCTTCTGCTCCCTGAAAGGTTCCCTTTCCAATGTGGCCTGGTTCTTGTACACCGGGTGCATGACAGAACACAACTGGCCCCAAAGGATGCAACAACACAACCCGTCCGCTCTCCCTGTTGGTCCTTGAGGATGGACTCTCTGGGGAAGGAGCTCTGTCTCCAAGACCAGCACATGGCATGAAAGGAGCATTCATACAAGAGTAATCCAGGGAGAAGGGGAAGAAATGAAAAAAAAATTATTTATTTATTTATTTGAATGGAAAAAAATAAAAGAATACGAAAAAAAAGATAATCCAGATTGAGACAATAACCAGTCAGCATCAGGGCAGTCACAGAAGCCAGGGCTGGCACAACCTCATCGTTTATGAGCAAAGCAAGGGCATTGCCAGGATATGTGCAACTAAGCAGAGTCCTATGTGCAACTAAGCTGGACGCACTTTTGCCTGGAAAAAGCAAGCTGCCCAGCTCTTGTCTCGGGGCCACTCCTCACTCAGCCCCCACCACCCTGAAAACGCCAGCGGCCCACATCTCACAGCATGCCCTGCCTTGTGTCCACAGCCCTAGCCAACCCCTTTCAGAAGCATCAGACCGCAGAACTCTCGGTCAAGTCTACCCAAGCTAGGGATGGTCCAAGCACCCATGCTGGATACGTTTTACTCTATATGACGGACCTGCCTTTAGCACGTATTCTCAGCCATGCTATGGAGTAAGTGCCGTGGTCACGACACTTTCTGGGTAAGAAACTGAAGTTCAGCAAGCTTCAGAACTTCCCCTGGTCACACAGCCAGAGGTCCTGCTCCGTGTCACTGGGTCACCTTTGTTTCGCCTTCCATGGGCTAAAGGCCAGACAGTGGACTTATGTGTGATTCTGATTACATACTAGCTGTATGACTAGAGACAAGGCATTTTATCTCTTTGAAACTTCGTTTATTCCTTTATGACAAGAAATAAATGACCTGCCACATGCAGGCTGAATTCATGTTGAGAATTGAATGAAAACACCTATCCCAGGGCCAAGCACACAATAGATACTCTCCAGTAAGTGGATCTGTCTGATTAGTGTTTAGGGAAGACAGATATTTGCATGCATAGACAAACAACAGACAGACAGACAGACAGAGACAAGCAGAGAAACTGAGAGATACATACCTACCTGGTCTCTCTGAATAGGTATCAAATTAACCTCTAGGACAGTGTCACAACCTGTTTGGCAAGCCTTTATTTCCAAAATATTTAGATTATGATTCATAACAGCAGCAAAATTACCATTATGAAATAGTAACAAAAAATAATTTTATGGTTGAGGGTGGGGGTCACCACAACAGGAGAAACTGTATTAAAGGGTCGCAGCATTGGGAAGGTTGAGAACCACTGCTCTAGAAGCAAGACAGAGCCGAAAGGGATATACTGTTCATGGGAACAACCAGCAGGTAAGCGATACTGCTTTCTTCATCTCAATGAAGAAAGGCTTAAACAAAGAAAAGAAAATTTGAATAGGGCCTGGTTGGACCCCAGCATATGCAGGTACAGCCGCTCAAGCAGAACAAAGCAATCCTCCAATGTTGTTTTAACCCCAGCCCCGTCTTCCTCAGCAGTGACTGTCGACCCACTCCAGCACTGCTTCTCCAGTGGGCAGCTGGCAAGTAACCATCATGAATCCAGCAGTCTGTATGGTACATGGCTGCCTACAAACCCCAGCTCTCAGACCGTAGAAAAGGGATGAGGATCAGGAGTTCGAGGCTATCCTCAACTGTACACAATAAATTTGAGGCCAGCCTGGGAGACATGAGACAGTGTCTCAAAAATATAAAATGAGTTGCAAAATTCTTTCACCGTTCCCAAACCCCTTCAGATATTCTATTCTACCTCACAAGAACGGAGTCCCCATAGTTTTAGAAAGCATGTAAGGGCTTCAAAATGTCACAAACATCCAAAATTCTCAGCACAAAGGTTGGGAGAGTCTGTCCATTCCTCATCTGGGACCCTAACTCTGACCATAGACTGGATGTCTCTAAATCTCTAGCAGACCCATTTCAAGGATCCAGTGGCACAGCCTCCTTGTCATTCCAATCTCAGACCCCCAGAGCAGTAACACAGTGAGAGGTGGTATTCCCAGGAATCTGTGACAGAAGCAGGAAGCAGGGCAAAATGGCCCTGCCAAGTTTTCCAAAGGAAATGAGTCAAGCAGTGTTATTCAGTCACACATGGCCAGGCAAGGAAATGGCATTGTCTGGGGACCAGCACATAGGGCCTTACATAAGAGGCACCCTCTCACTTTCTGGCCATGGCCGTATTTGGGGATTGGCAAAAACAAGAGAAGGAGAACCTCGGGACTGTGTAAACACAAGCTGCATTAGAGCGGTGGACGGAGATCTGGGTGGAGATTCTCCTTGGCTCAAGGCAAGGGGGAAATTGACTCACATGCCTTCATGCCCTGGTACACACTGGTGAGGCTACCACTCTGACGACAGAATGCCAGTCTCCATCTGTACAAAACACACCTTCAATACATGCCAATCTGGGTTCTAATGAGAAACATGGTACCATCCCATCCAAGACATAAGCCCAAGAAAGACACAGGGTCCTGAGCGTGATATAAAGTCTGCACGGGGGTCCCTGGCAATGCCAAGGGGAAATAAAGTGCTCAGGTCCACCAGGGACCCTGAAAATGAGCATGAATGGGGGTGTCCCTCACAAGCAGCAAGCAGAAGAGACCATCAGAAGCACAACTATCTCCCTGCACACACCAGAAGGCATTAGCCAGATTGAGCAAATTCTAAAAATTCAATGGAGTCAATTCACATGGTTGCAGTCTATGACGCAGTACAGAAGGGAAGAGAGAATTGGCTGCAAGGGGATTCTTTGTGGAGTCTGCACACGCATCCAGCTCTGCAGAACACACACACATGCACATGCATGCACACACAAACACATACACCTTCTCTTCAAAAAGCCAAGGCACAGAGGGCTTAAGGTCTCTGGTTGAACTCAATCCTCCATGAGGTTTTAAGAATCAGAATCAAAAGCAAGGTTTGTTTGAGATTTCATGAAAGGGAATTTTCTCCTCTTCTGATTAGTTGATTTTAATTTATATTTTTTTAATCTATAGAACAAATTTAGAAATTTTCAGAAAATCTGGGGGTGCAGGACAAATCATTTTTCCCTATGCCATCACCTGCACTTCCTACCTCGAGGGCCCTGGAAATCTACTTCAAGGTAAAACCTAAAGTTCACCCTGACGTGTAAGTGACATCTGTCAACTGGCTACTCAAGTTTTCCTAACTGTCCAGATTTCTCCTTCCTTCTGGTCCAATCCAACACCCTCCTCTTGTGACCTTGCTCCTTCTAGACTTAACAGCCAGTTTTATGGAAGCATATCTCCCCCATGCGAGCTGCCAGGTAGTCCCACGTGACAAATCCCCACCGTCTACTTTTATTAGCCTTCTTCCCTTGGCACAACAGCAAAGGGAGAGATGTGACAGAGAAAGTTTCCTGCGAGAAAGTCAGCCATCTCAGTCAAGGGTGACGACAGCCTTTGCTTTTTTTTTTTTTTTTTTTAATGGGATGAGGCAAGATGGCGGAAGGTGGTTTATGGCTTAGGGAGGGAATGGAGCAGTCTGCCTGTCTCGGGAGCCACTAGTTTCAAAGCAGCCAAGTAGATCCCAGCATCATCTACTCATGCCAGCTTTGCTTACAAATAAAAAGGAGGAAAGAAAACCCTCAGAGTTCAGCTTAAAAGGACCTTTCATGCTTTGCCAGGCCTCTGCCTTCTCCCCACCACGCCTCTCTCACAAAGTACAATACATATGTTTATCTTGCTTCAAGCAGGGGTATATTAAAATACTTGAGGATTTTCCCCTCCTAACACTGGCATGTTGGCTCCCAGCGGCTACACAGCCACATATCATGAATTGCAAAAGCAGCAGTAAATTACGGCCTCCGCAAACACACAGATCTTTCCTGAGGTTGCAAGGCGCATCTCTTTAAAGGCTGACTTTCTTCAAACTTCCAGGAACTGAGTGGCTCGGAGCCCATCTATTTAAAGGTCAGGCTAGCCTTGCTGTATTTGGAGGGCTGCCTCGGACACAGGCTTATTCTCAGCCCTGTTCCACAGCCACCACAGCCAGGCAGCCTAGGAGAAGCAGTGTGTCCCATCAAAGGATACAGAAGGGATTGCCGGACACAGAGGCAGGGCCAGGGGGGAGACAGGAGGTGGACAGTAGCTCCCTCTCATCCATGTGCCCTGCCTGGGAGGGGCAGGAGTATGGGATGACGGTAATGAGAAAGCCGAATTCTTCTACTGTGGGCAAATCTCAAAACTGAGCCGAGGTCCCCGTGTCTAGGGCATGGTAATCTTTTGGCCTTGTTTTAGCTCAACTCTCTGGATCTAGGCTCTGGTGGGGTATAGAGATACGCCAGACAGTGACTCAAGTGATGCTTATGAAAGCAGGCTAGGACTGACTATTTCTTCAGAACGCACAATGGAACTTTGCAGGGGGTTGGAGGGGGTGTCAATTGTTCTTACTGCCAAATAGTACCTGGAACAATTTTAGGGGGAAAGTGTTATCTTGGCTTATGGTCAATCCATCACAGCAAGAGTTTAACGGAGAACAACTCACACTGTGGCAACCAGGAAGCAGAAAGAAAGAGAGAGAGAATAAGCTAGTTGCCCCGTATCCTTCCTGTTCTATCGAGTCTGGGCCCAAAGCCTAGAGGATAGTACTGCCTATATTCCATGTGGGTTCTGTCTTCTCTGAAAACGCCTCACAGACACCCCAAGCCTGAGCTTTACTAACTCTTCAGTGCTTTTCAGCCCAGTTAAGTTATCAGTGCAGATGAACGGTCCTGAGAAGAAACTGGTCTCCACTCAGAATATATATAGCACAGACAAGGATGCTTGACAGCCAGAGGGCAGGCTGGGTCAGGATGATGCCAATTCAGAGGAAGAAATGCCAGTGGTGAAGGGTATTCTGGGCTAAGTGATCAAATGGGGTTCCTCTTGAAGACAGGTTAGGGGAACAGGCATCCTCACCCTAGGTGTGTTAAAAGATGAAAAATCGATCAGCTATTGAGGGAGATCAGATACGGGTGGGGAAGGGACCCTCACTAAACTGACTCAACAGCTTCTGTAGCAGCAGGAGATGTCCCTCACCTGCCAGCCACATGCTATCTCCCATCTCTCTGCTTCATTAAGCTCCGCTAGCAGATTGACCCATGTCATGCAGTGAGAGACTACTCTTGCTTGAGCATATGCAAAGGCCCTGGCATGCATGGGGCAGCCCTATGGCTGGCTTGCAACATCTAAAGAAGCTGCCACTTGCTTGAAGTTACCCAGCAAGTAAGGGGAGGTGACTGATTGCAAAGCTCCCGCCTGACCCTAGAACATGCTCTCCTCCTGCAGTGTATCTCCCTCTACACCCCGCAGCAGAGTAAGAACAACCCCACAGATCCTCCACCTCGAGGCCCTGCTGGGAAGAACTCACAGGCACTCAGGAGGGCTTCCAAGAGGAGGTGGCATTTTTTTTTATAATTTATTTATTTTTTAGTTTATGTGCATTGGTGTGCATGTATGTCTGTGTGAGTGTATCAGATCTTGGAGTTACAGACAGTTGTGAGCTGCCATGTGGGTGCTCTGGGACTTGAACTCGGGTCCTCTAGGAGAACAGCCAGTTCTCTCAACCACTGAGCCATCTCTCCAGCCCCGAGGAGGTGGCATTTTAACATGGCCTTTAAGAAGGCTTTCAGCGGGTCAGAGGGAAAAGGAAGAAGGTACCAGGCAAACAGGAGCAGTGATGGCATCTACCAGCTGGCAAAGGTTGTGAAGGCGGGGCCCAGGAGTCCTTTGGGACATCGTCCCAGCCTCTGCGCAGAGGTGAGCACTCCACAGTATCACTGCCTGCGTCACTCTGGCTCTTCCCATCAGTGCTGAGAAGGAGGCCTCAGTGGAAGGCAGAAGTTAACATGGGCAGTCCCTGGCTCCTGAAGAGAAGGACGGTGTTTGTCCCCACAGCTGAGCTGCCTGCTGCTGAGGTCATTGCTGGCCCAGGAAAGGATGCTCAGTGGGAAGGCAGGGAGGGACGGAGGAAGCAGGGGAACAGCCACGACTGTGATTCAGTGCAGACCTTTCCTGGTGTCTGATTAGCCTGAAAAGGCGGAAATCAAAGCCAACAAAATGAAACACTCACCAGGGCAACCCAGGAAGCTCTCGAGCCTAGGAGTGAGAAGCGCAGACAGACAGTCAAGGATCTCCAGATAGAGTCATCTGAGGGGACCAAGAAGGGGGATCTGTATGCAGAGTGTTTGAAGCTGGGGAGCAGGGAGGCAGGCTCTGGGATAGGATTCAGTGGATGTAGGAGAGGGGCAGCCTTTTTGGTCCTGAGTCAGCTGCAATACGCAACTTCCCAAACAAAGCTTATCTTCAGAGAAGATGGATGTTTGAACTTTTGGTATCTGGGCGTCGTGTGCTGCCCAGCACAGGGCATCTGGTGCAGGCCTTCACAGCATCTCACTCTGAAGTATGGCTAAATGACTGAGGTAATCGGGAGGCACACTAGCTTAAACTCCTGACTTTCCCTCCAGACTCGGCCTGTCTCTTTGTGAGTGCCAGGGACCCGGTGCCCAGAGGGTCACCAACACACGTGAGAGAAGTGAACTAAACTAGCCAGTGGCCTGTGGGAGGTGAGGACAAGAAGCCGCGCCTCCTCACTCCCCTCTCCTAAACCAAATCCATCAGCCAAGGACACTGACATCTCCTAGTCTCCCATCCAAACAACTCAAAAGCAGAGCAGCCTCTGGGAGCAGCCCTTCAGCAGGATTATATAATACTGTGAATTAGCTGGGCCTCTCTCTGAATACAGTTAGTGCCAAGTAAAGCTCACCGCTTATCCACTGAAGAGAAGTTATGTCCGCCACGTGCCTAAGCATGACCTTCTAGATCTTTCCAGCATGAAGTCAGCTTTGCCATCATCACACAATACTGGGTCAACCCTGTCGTAATCTTTCAGCTAGAGTGTGGCTGTCCCCAAAGGTCCATCACAGAGTCACGGTCAACAAAACATGTGATGCCCACACATGGAACATTATTCCATGAAAAAGAGTAAAGGACGGACTGACAGATGCGACATGAAGAACCTTGAAAGAGAGAATTCCTGAGAATGGAAGAAGCCAGTCATAGCAGAATATGTCACATGACCTCGTTTATGACATTTTCAGAACAGACATGTCCGCTGGGGCAGGAAGTAGATCCATGACTTCCTAGGACACAGGAAACTGGGGGTGGGGGTGGTCACTAAGAGGTGATGAGGAGACGAGATGTGAGGAGTGAATATGATTGATGGGAATGTTCTAAAATCAACTGTGGTGGCAACTTCAAGTTCCACCAATATATAGAAAGCATCCTATTGTATGGATGGGTTGGGGTATACATGAATTATATCTCAATAAATCTGATATATTTAAAAGTGAAGGGGCTGGAGATATAAAATAGGGTGGATGTCTTGCATCTCCAGGCCTTAGGTTCAATCCTCCATGATGGGAGGGGCTGGGGCTGGGGAGAGAAGAAAGGGAGAAGGGGAAAGGGTGAGGTATGGATAAGGACGGCCATCACTGGACTATAGCAATAGCACCAGAAATGGCAGGTCCCAGCTGGCTGGGAGGGTGGTTCTAGGATAGATTTAAACAATTTGATGAGTGCATACACACTTGTCCCCCAAGCATCCTCCCCCCAAACATGGGAAACTGTGCTTCTGCCTCTGAGCCACCCACCTCCAGCTCTGACCCCCACCGTCCAACACCACGACAGAAAGTCATGCAGCAGACGGTCAGGAACTCTTATTTTGTCTCCTGCCCCGAGCAATTCCTAAACAGTGGGAGTTAAATATTTATAAAGCAGTCACTGTTTGTTTAATGTTCAATCTGGTCTTGGGAAGCCTGATGCTGAGAATCGCTGAGGTGACAGCTGATTATACAACAGGAGGAGCCTGGTACACCGGGAAGCCTGACAGTTACCAGGATGGCCTGTCTCCTCCTGGGAGCTCTGCAGAAGTGGCGTCCTGCCTTGCGCTGTGCCCCAGGCTCTGGAGATTCCTGAACTTGTATTCCCCAGATTCCACGGGCCAAGAGGAGACAGCCTTCGTCACCAAAAGCTACTGGATCGGCATGTGCCAGGAACGATTTCCAGGACTAGGGAAGTGAACGGGGCATGAGGAGGACACTTTCCACGGAAGCCCTCACGTGTCTGGGCCAACAGCTCCTCACAAGCTATGTGTATGTTGAGTGTAGTCCGGATGGTGAGGGATACAGAGACTGGGCACACGCAGCGAGCACTCCACATTCTTACATCATATCAGGTGCCAGGGCTCAGGGAGGGCACTGAGCTGAACAAGCTCACTCATCAGCCTGATGGCCCAGCAGTTTAAAAAAGTATTATTGTGTGTATGAGCATGATGTATGCACGTGTGTGCACGTGTATGAAATGTGTGTATGTACATGCCACGGCACGGAAGTATAACTTTGTAGAATCAGTGTTCTCCTTTCATTTTACATGGGTTTCAGAGAGCAAACTCAGGTCAGCAGGCTTTGAGAAGCAAGGGCCTTCACTCACTGGTCATCTCACTGATCCCCACATCCTATCCTCGCTTTACTCAGCTGGGTTATGAACCTCTTGGGCTCAGTTTTCCTTATTGTAAAACAACTGAATGGCCTGTCTTAGTTTTCTCCCCACCCCCCTTTATTTTTTCTGAGACAGGTTTCTCTGTAGCTTTGGAGCCTGTCGTGGAACTCACTTGGTAGGACAGGTGGCCTTAAACAAAAGGAGATCCACCTGTCTCTGCTTCCCAAGTGCTGAGCTTTGGTCTTAGTTTTCTATTGTTATGACAAACGCCATTATTAACAAAAGAAAGAGGTTAACTGGCTTACAAAGAGCAAGACCCCTGATGCACACCGGGAGGGGCCCTGATGGTGATGGGCTGGAATAGCAGCTAAGAGCTCTCCTCTGGATCCATAGTAGGAGGCAGAAAGAGGAAGGGAGCAAATCTTTTGAAATTTCATTGCCTGTTCCCAATGACACATCTCCAACAAGGCCTCCTAGTCCTTCCCAACCAGTTCCACCAGCTGGAGACCAAACATATGAGCCTATAGGAACCAATCTCATCAAACACAGAACGTCCCATCTGCCATTCTGACTTGTTTAAATAAAAAAAAAAAAAAGAGGCTGTTTGGGGTCAGAAGTATCATGTGGGCACAGAGACAATGATTACCCAGGTATGCTTCCACTCTCAACCCTGCCAGGGAGTGAGGCTGGGCATCTCCATTCACTGGCCCTCTTCATTGGCTGAGTCATCCTCAGGGACTTCACAGCTACCCCGTGAGCCAGGCACGAAGAAACGTCCCCCTCAAAGTCAGGTGTTCTGGGCATGATTATCATCCTAGCACTCAGATGGCTGAGGCAGGAGGATCTTGCCCTCAAGGCTAGCCTGAAGTCCGTTGTTGAGACGTTGTTGCCATTTAAAGAAATAAAAAACAAAACAGTAAGAAAGAAAGAGAGGGGGTGGAGGGTGAGAGAGGGAGAAAGAGAATAAAGCAAGCCTCGGAAGGACACAGAGAGGTGTAGACAAGGTGGAGAAGAGAAATCTAGGCAGAGGAAACCATAGAAACCAAAGGAAGACATGGTAGTGGTAGAGCTAGTATTTGCTCAATTATGTGCAGCTCTGGGTTCAATCCTCTATACTCCAGGAAAGAAGAGCAAAAGAAACTCGAGGGTGAAGCTCTTGTCATCCTCAGAAAAATGCCACTGAAAGGGAAGCCACTTCAAATAAGGGCCAGATATTTAGAGTAAGTAGGACAAGTGTGGGAGGGGGTGGATACTCCATCTCTGAAAGGAGAAGAAAAAAAAAAAAACTAACCACCAACAGCTGTTTCTAGCTCTGCCCCTCACTGGCTGTGACCTCGAGTGACCCCTGTCTCTCATCCTAGTGGGGTGCTATGGAGGAGCGTTCTATGACGTATTCTAAATCTGTCCAAATCATGAAGTGAGCTCTCCTCAGACTTCACACCTGATGTTTGCAGTTACTACACGAAGCCCCTTTCTCAGGGCTCTCACTGTGAGACGGTGCAGGAGCCACTCTCCAGCCTGTGGGGACTTTGCTCTGCACACAGTCCCTCGCAGCATGCAAACTTCCTTCCCTCACGTCTTCAGAAAACCTTTCAGGCTTCCTCAGTTCTCCCAGGCCTGTTCTTAATTTCTACGCTTGTTAAGCCACTCTCTAAATCTGCCAAGAGTTGTTGTCTTTCTGCTCTGTGGCTGAGTGCAGTTCTGCAAGGGCCCCTCAGGCCTCTTTCCAGTTGCTCCTCTAGGTCCCTGACCACTTCTCTCTCCGTGGATAGTGAGCCCATCAGTGCACACTTGTATGTATGTATGTGTGACTATGTGTGCACGTGTGCCCATGCACACATGCATGGATGCATGTGGAGAGTTCATCTGTGGAGAGTTCATCAAGTGCACATTTGTATGTATGTATGCATGACTATGTGTGCACGTGTGCCCCTGCACACATGCATGGATGCATGTGGAGGCCAGTGGACCATGGGTATCATTCCTCAAATGCAATCTACCTTTTTTTTTAATCTCCTCTGAGAAATGATTTCTCAATGTCTTATAATTCAACATTATAGGCTGTAGGCTGTGATCTTCCTGGTTCTTGCTTCTCCATCACTGGGATTGTGAGCATGCAACACTAAGCTCAGCTATTTTACATGGATTCTGGGGACTGAACTCAGGTCCTCAGGGTTGCAAGGCAGCACCTACTGGGTTATCTCCATAACCCACTTCACATTTTAATGATTTGTGCCATTGACGGTGCTCTTCCTCCCCACATTAGGACACAAGGTCCCCCAGACAGCCTTCTTTATACCCCGTCATAACATAACCAGCACCCCAGCTTATTACAGAGTCCTGCCAGCCCTGCAACCACCCCATAAATCTGGGTTGTTGGCAGGCAGTTTCTAGCAGCTGAACAGCCTTGGAGAAAACAAGTCCTTACCCAGCTTCACCACTGCTGCTCCGTTTAAAAAGTAGATGACCCTGAAAAGCACCAAGACTTAAGGCTATCTGCTATCCGAGGGCTGCATGTCATCAGCCAATGGAAGGGAAGGAACTTCCTCTAGTCCAATGACTATAGGTACAAATTCTCTTTCCCAGAAAAAAATAAACTCAAATGTGGGTACCTGCAATACCAGATTTCCATTTCCTCCCAGGAACACAAAGGCTAGTCACCTGTAACTATGGAATGCAGGCTCCCTACAGCTTTGCTGCGCCTTCTTTCTTTCCCAAATGTTTTGCCTTCAAGTCATTTCGTAACGTTATCCACTCTCCAAAAAACTATGCTTGCTTTTCAGGGACCACCTCTTGGGAAACTCCAGCTTCCCCGTTTATGCAATATGCAATTACCAACACAACTAACTTTTGGCAAGCACACAAATCAGCTGGGAACGGCTGGCGTTCCAGGCACACCAGTATCAATGGTTAACATTTAACGAGTGTTTACCATACATCCGCCAGGAAGCACTGTTCTAAGCCTTCCTGTGTATTAACTCATCCACCTCTCTAGAAAATAGGCATGTGGTCAGGGATTATCAATGAAACAAACAGGAACAGAGAAGCTAATGAATATACAGGTGCAGAAAAGCCCAGGTAACAGCTACGAAACCCTCATCCATGCTTCTGGAAGCAATCTCAAGTAAATTCGTGGGAATACACAGACACACACCACAGTAAGAGCAGGAGAATAATCAGTGTTCATTGAGTTTCTCAGGCTAAGCAGGAATGAAGGGGGAACAAAAGAGGGCATAGGGAACGAAGTGATCAAAATAGTATAGTTGTACAAAACATACTGAAACCTATTACTATGAATAATTAATACATGCTAATAATTTTTAAGTAACAAAACAGGTCTTTTAATGTGGAAAAATGGGCTTCTGAGTAGCAGCTACCCAGCCCAGATCCTTCCCAGCACTGAGGCCTTACTCAGTTTGCTTGGCAAAGGGGATTTGCTGTATCACTTAATACAGCGAGTGAGCCAAACGGAGGTCAGTTCCGAGTTCTAGCTATTCATCCTCTTCCTGACACTTGTTTACAAGGGCTGGCAATCAGTACATGACTGATGAGTGTCCATGTGTTTGGGCTGGACATTAGCAGTGAGTTCATGAGTGCAGGTTTTCATGTGGCCGTGACTCAGGCCTTACTGTGCAATTCCCTGGGCAATGAATGATCTCAGAATCACAGATGTAAATGACCCTCACAGTGTCTGGGTAACCAGAACTGTGGATGTAAGGTAGAGAAAAGGTTTTGCTTGGGGTGGGGGTGGAGTTAATCCCCATCTGTGGATGTGTCTCTGTCTGTTTAGTCACAAGGAGAAACATGCTCCCTGCCTGGCTGGGGACACTTAGCAAGTGGCACCTGACTTGGAAATCCCCAAAAGCTGGTGAGAGTAGTAAAGAATAATAAAGAAAATTAGAACAGGGATGGTGGGCCATAGGGCAAGGACTTGGGGGTTCCCTCCCATTCCTGAACATGCCAAATCCATAAGAGGCCCAGGCTTTTGGATGGTAGGCCAGGTAAGGCATTGAGAGAAGGACCCTGCAAAGGAGCCAGGCAGCTCCCCAAAGGTCATGGGAACCTGATCCCCTGGGATCCTAGCCTAGTGTTCTTTCTGTTGTCTTGGGGACCCAGGGTCCTTCAGGCAGCACATAAAGCTACCTGAAAAGGTATCGACATTGATGGCAATATGATTCTGCTATCTGCACCGAGTGAGACTACAGACCAGAGAGGATGAACGAGTGCCCGTTTGCTGAGCAACCAGAGAAACTGGCAGTGCCGATTCCAAAAGATCTTCTTTCTGTGACTCTTCTGGAAGGGGGACCACGTGTGCTCCCACACAAACCCAAATCCCTACACCAGGAAGGTCATGACTGGACTTTGCCATCCCACTCCACAAGCTGCCTCCAGGGACATCTATTGTTTTCTCTCTACCATTGGCTCTGTCTGAATCCAATGGCTCTTACTGTCCTGGGCTGACCAACCCAGAAGGGTGAAGCATTGATAGTGTTGAGAGCAGGGGCAAAAGGCAGACTGCAGTGACCATGAGGTCTGAAGGCAAATGCCAATGACTTCGTCAGCCAGATATCTGACTGCCCACGCTGGCACACAATATTCCAGCTTCCCTGGGCCAAGCAGAGCTGCTCATTAGAAATCCTGTTGGTCTGTGCTCTCCCTTGTGGGGAGCAGGGCTGAGGAGCCTAATCCAGCACACCTTCAGAATCACTGAACTGCCTTACTGTGCGAGGTGGCTACCCGTTGGAAACAGAGGCTCCGCTCTGCCCTTGGCCACCGAATACTAACCAAGGAGACAGAGAGGAGGTCTGTTTGGGCCAGACGCCACCACCGCATAGAGTCAGCATGGCCAGCAGACGCCGTAGCCAGCACGGGCTGCAGGAGTGCAATTACGTGCCTCCCACACAAATCAGGTCCAGGAAACGGAGGTCTGGAACCACAAACTCAACATACAGCAAGGCTGGCCCGCCTTTCTCTTTCTTCCTTTCTTCCCTTCTCACTTTTTCTGCAGCAAAGCCGGCAATTAGGAACTCTCCAGCACAGATTCCTGTGGCTCAAAGGGACCTCTTGAGGTTGTAGACATGGAGGGCCCCTCCTCAGGAAGACAAGCCTAGGGTTCTTGCTAGAGAGGCCTCATCCTTGGTAAAGGGATCTCAGAGGTTGCCAGCCTCTTCTGTCATCATTAGAACAGCCTGTACCATTTTAAATCACGGTACTTGCTACATTTGGGCTTCTTCTTTTATCCAAGTATCTATCTCCTATGCATACCCGAATCTTTGAGACCTGCATCCATTTTCTTCTTTTCTGTTTTTTCAAAACCGGTCCAGAGGCCCAGTCTGGAGGGCTAGTTAGTAAGTGTAGGTAGGAGGATGGATAGGTGAGTGCCTCATAGGCCAGTGTGTGATAAGAGGGATGGATGGGTTTATAGATGAATGCGTGCGCAGATGGATTGATAGATAAGGAATATATGAGCAGGAAAGTGGACAGATAGGCGAATGAAGTAACAGATAATTTAGTGGGTAAGCATGTGGATGAGTAGAAGGGCAGCTAATGGGTTGATAGATGGAAAGAAAGATGAGTTTTTGAGTGGGTGCACGAATTAATGCAGAAATAAGATGGGTGAGTACGTGAATTGACGGAAGTATGGATGAAACAGTGGGATGGACAGAAAGGTAAATGGATGAAGGGAGTGAGTGTTCGGATGGATGGGTAGAATGGAAAGACAGATAAGTGGGTAAGCTGATCTACAGATGGAGAGATGGATAGATAGATGGATGTACACATGAGCAGAAAAGAATGAACCGGTACAAAAAGAGATAGAAAAGGACTGCAAGTAAATGTTGTCAAACATGCTTGCTCTAGAATCACAGGACTTTAGATCTCAAACTCCCCACCCGCACCCCCACTATGCAAAACTCCAAAACAAGACTGCTCTGTCTACAGTGACATGCCAAGGAATCCACAGTAATACCTTAATACCTAGGGCTTCAATCTGATAGAATAAATGACAGTCAATACACAGTCAATACACAGCTCAACAGCTTGTACACCGAGCGGTACGACCCATAGGTCTGCTAAATGCTCCTAAAAACCTGGCGGAGTCCAGCGGAAGGGGTCCAAGGCTTGCTGTTTTTACTAGTGATGGCCCACAACTTCCCACCAAGAATGAAAGGAATGTCAGTTCTTTTGGCTTCCGTCCCAGATCACACACCTCACCAAGAGGTTGCGGGGATACTTGGAGGTTTTTGGATTCTGGAGTTTAGATCTGCTCTCTGCAAAATGTTTGGACTTGGTTTGAAAGAGTAATAGCTAACAAGGACCCCACCACACCAACAGTCACGGCAGCCTGCAGCTAGTCCAGCATACAAGCACTTTCAGGGATATGATTTTTTGGGGGGAGGGGTGGTTGAGACAGAGTTTCTCTGTAGCTTTGAAGCCTGTCCTGGAACTCGCTCTGTAGGCCAGACTGGCCTCGAACTCAGAGATTTACTTGTCTCTGCCTCCTGAGTGCTGGGATTAAAAGCGTGAGCCACCACGGGACGTGATATGTTTAACCATGACAAGCAACCCAAGGAAGACACTGATGAGTGTTCTCATGCTCCCCTGTGTACATTTGGGGAAACTGAGGCACAAAGGGTCACCTAGGGTGGAGTAGAGAGGAAGTAAAAAGAGAAAAGGCCTCTGGAAGACATAGAGCATGGAGACTAAGGGTACCTGCCAGGTGACTTCAAGAGTTCAGTCGTCAGCTGTTTCCCATTTCCTCCATAGACAAAAAAAAAAAAAAACCTCACACACTAAAGAAGCAGCTGTCCAGAAAGAGGCTGGGAAGGAAAATTCGCCCTGGCAGGAGCTTCCAGCCCTTGCACAGAGACTGTTACAACTATGTCTGGGGAGTCGGGACCCAGGCTGCAGTCTCCTGTAGCTGGAAGTATTCTCTGTCCCCCAGTATCCATTTACAGTCTCTCACCTTAAGACTTAGAGGGGTCGCACACGATCCCCCATGCGACTTCACTGCTTGAAGACACACCTTGGCCTAGTGCAGTAGGTTAGTGAGACAGCTGCAGAAGGTGCTGGGTGACGGTCACTGCCCTTGAGGAGTTAGTTGCTGGCAGGGTATCAGGAAAACCACTCACAGTAAGCTAGTCTAAGATACAGGTACTGCCATAGAGCCACCTTGACAAGAAAGCTGACCAACAAGGGAACACGAGCTGCTCCTCAATCTAACTAGAAAGAAAGAGAAACTGTACAAGTGATCTCATATTTAGGGCTCAATCAATAACCAGCAAACTCTTAAGCGGCTCCTCCTTCACGCTGGAGTTACAGGAACTTAACTTCTCCATGAGCATTCTGGGCACGCCATAGATGACGCAGCTCCCCAAAGGATGCTGTGCTCCCTTGGTGGAAGTCTGTGAGATGTAAATCTTGCTGGTTTGTTCTCTGCCATCCTGCCCTGGTTGCTGTGGACCTTGGGTATGTTACTCAGCTCCTCTGAGCATGGTTTGTATAACGGTGTGTGTGTGTGTGTGCGCGTGCACACACGCAAAGGCAACAGCACAGATCTGGTCAGGCACGCATTCATACACAGAAAGCACTTGGAGAATGCCTGGGAAGCGCCTGGACATTCACCTCACTCTTATTACATGACTTGAAACAAAACAAACACTTCCTCCATAAATAAGGGTTCTGTGGGGTGGAGGTCACTGACTGCACTGTGTGCTGAATGCGGGCTACAAAACAGCAGCATGATGTCTCTCGTAGATGGAGAGAGGGAGGCCCCAAAGCTCATCTAGTTTGGGCATTCAAAGCCAGTGCTCTCTGAAAGGCAGTTTTCCTGGACCCCTGCCTCATCCACCAACCTCCCCACAAGAGCCACGCCCAATCTTTATCCACCACTAACCATGTCCCACCCATAACCTGCGGTGCGATTCAGTTGAAACAGTTTCTTGGACACAAAGCTGTTCTTTCTGTCCTTCTTTAGCCTAAGATAAGGGAAACTCAGAAGCCAAGGGAGCTAAGCGTCACCAACGGCAGGCACCACCATCGCCTAGCGAGGACAGAGGGGAGGCTCTCAACTTTCCTGACACCCTGAGAAGCCCAGAAGGGGGGCAGTGCAGGAAGGAGGTGCCATCACATGCTGCTTCAGATCTATCTCCAAGACTGGGTCTTTGATGAATCCCTACACATAGTATTCCCCAGTACAATTCCCAATACAGATGCCTCGGGCTTCACACATCTGACACAGCCCTGGAGATCACCATCCAGAACCAAGAATGTGATCACAAAGCAGAAGTTTCACAGCAGACTGGACCGGAACAGAGCTGCCTGCAAGCAACTCTTCAATTTCAAGTGCTGCCCTACCCCCATTCTGGATGGTCAGACCAGGACAGAGGAGCTAGGCGTTCAAGGTCCAGCAGCTCCATGTTCTAGGCCCTGGCTCTGGGACGGACAAACTGTGGGGGACTCAAAACCCACATCTGTCAGTTCTCCAAGCTCCTGTCAGCAAACCTGGCTGAATATTCTAGAAATGGTTTGTAGTGATTCCTGTTGGTTTTTACCAAGCGCAAATGTCAACCCATCCACCATCCAATCGATGTTGGCAACCCCACTCCTCGGGTACTCTGGTACCACAGTCAAGAACACAAAGTTTAGAGCCTGGCATTGGAGCTAGAACACCAGCTTGGCCATTTTCAGCTGTGTGCCTCAAACACTACACTTAGCCTCTCTGGTCTTCTATTTTTTCTCTCATTGTAAAAATGGGGCTAATTAATTTTTAACACTGTATCTCCTACGGTTATTATAGGAGTTAAATTATATATAACAGAAGAGGCTTAATTTCAATTGCCTCAAAGTTAATAAGCACTAGACAAATGTCAGCAATGATTATTTCTCACGAAGCTAATTAACACTACCAGGAAACCATGTAAGAGAACGGATCTCACTGGTGAGGGCTTTATGTATCAATGGGTAGGAGATTCAGGAGCAAAAGGAGGTCAACAAGGCAAACAGGATGGGAAGAAGCAGACAGGAAGGCAGGAAGGGGTTCCTCTGCTGCATGCACAGTCACACGCGATACAGCCTGGCCACCTCTTAGACCTGGGGTTTCTGATATGGTGGATTTCTGTTCAAAGAGATACGACTGATAATTTAGAAGTGCTGGTTTTGTTTTGTTTTTTAATTTTTAACCAAAAGTTCTTTGCTTTGGTCCTTGAAATAAATACTAAAGGGACAAAATAACACTACAGTTACCAAAAAAAAAAAAAAA
>PVIU01021524.1:0-31356 GCA_004026605.1 Ondatra zibethicus
TTTTTTTTTTTACTAAGTAGGTGTGAGAGGCAAAAGACAGTTGTATTTTCACTATTTGAACTTTTATTCAATTACAATTAAACACATATTATGTAAACTCTGTAAAAAGAGAAAGCTTTGATCATATAAGATTGGCCATCTCATATCCCAAATGCATTGGTAACCAACTATGTTATTATCAGTCCCCCCTCTTCTTCACAGTGTCTCTCAACAAAGCAGTATAGCTTTTTGTGTTAATTGCACTTTTGATACTAATATACATGCTGTTTCATTATTAATTCACAATCAAATGAGATTTGACTTGGAATCCAAGGAAGGCTTGTAGGAAATAATACATACCATATCATTCTGTATCTGTATGTATGTATGTATCATACATAATAGTTGGTAGATAACATTGGCCTATATCTTTAGGCAGTGAAAGTCCATCTCAAGGATAGTTTGCTTTACTCTGTTGTACAGGATCACTTCGCTGCCAAAAGGAAGTTAGAAAGCAGTCATCCTCATTTTACTTCATTAAAATTATCCTTGCCATATCTTTACTACCATTTAAATTTCTTTTTCTTTAGCATATCAAAACTCATGTGCCAAAATATATTCCTCTCATTGCAGCTGCAATCTATCAGAACTTCATAATGAAAAAATACTGATAATTCTGTGTGATTTCTTGTTTGATGAACCAAAAATGAGGTATCATTCCCCATTTATATATGCATGCAGTATTCCTGGATCATATTTCCAGGAGATTCTAGAATATCACCGCAGAGCAGCTGTTATTTTTTTATCTGTAAATGGTAACTGAATAAACCATCATTTTGGGTATCAATCTGTAGACAGATTTTTTAAAGATATTTTAAAATTGTGGATTTCAAAAAATAGATTTAATACGCAAGATGTATGAGACTAGAAAAATCACAGAGAGTTTGTTAACCTCTTTTTCAGGGACAGTTTTTTGCATAGCAAGCCATTCCAAATCTTACCAGCAGCAGACAGCTACCATGGGTAAGTTCTGTCACTAGGTAGTTTGGGGTGTTCTTCTTTCTTATTACTGCAATGGAGTGACTAGAACAACCATTCAAGGAAAGAGAGATTTATATTGGCTCAAAGTTCAGGAATTATAACAAGCAGAAGGAGGCACAGTGACAGTTAGGAACTTGTGGTGAAATTTGTTCACCTTCACTGAAGAAAGGAATAAAATGCTTAGGCCTTCTGAACAGGCTATATCTAGCAAAGCCTATCACCAAGAGATCCATTCCCAATGTACTGGCTTGTTTTGTGTGTCAACCTGACACAATCTAGAGTCATCAGAGGAAAAGGATCCTCAGTTGAGAAAATGCCTCCACGAGATCCGGCTGTAATGCATTTTCTCATTTAGTATCAATGCTGGTGGGAGGGCACATCTATAGTGGGTGGTACCATCCCTGGGTTGCTGGTCTTGGGTTCGATAAGAAGTGGACTGACCAAACCATGGGAAGCAAGTCAGTAAGTAACTCCTCTCCATGGCCTCTGCATCAACCCCTGTTTCCAGGATCCTGTCATGTTTTATTTCCTCACTTTCTACAATGACACACAGAAATGCTGAAGTGTAAACCTAATAAACCCTTTCCTCCCCAGCTTGTTTTTTCATCATATTTTAGCACAGGAACCAAAACCTTAAGACACCTTCTGTATATGTCTGGCTACTACCAGGCAAGCAGTTTCTCTCTGGCATTCATTTACTGCAATGGTGGTTTTACTGGCCATAGGCCTAACAACAGTGGAGCAAGCTGTTGGACAGAATCTCTGATATTGTGAGCCTATATAAATCTTTTCTGATATACGTTATTCTTTCAATAATTCTGTCATGGGAATGGCAAAGTTATGGATATACTATGATTCATGTTTATTTCTCCTTTCTTAGCAATTTTATATGTATTTTAATGTTGTCCTGAAAATCACTTTTCACATTAAGTTCTCTTTTTTATTTTTCTATATTTAGGCTACTCCACAGACACATGTTACAGCTGATGATTCTTTAATTCCATAGCCTGGTCAACATTCATAGAGAATTGTAGCATGAGGGCCTGCTTGTTGGGGTTTCTGTCCCGCCTGGTCCCCAAGCCATTTAGTCCCATAGAAAATCACACAGAGAGTCTGCATGAGGTTATAAACTGATTGGCCCGTTAGCTCAGGCTTCTTATTAGCTCTTGTAACTTATATTAACCCATAATTCTCAAAAAAAGTATTTAAACAAAGTAATGTGTGTGTGTGTGTATGCGCGCATGTGCATTTTGCTGTGTGTATGAAAGTCATAAGAACAGCTAGAAGTAGTTGGCTATCTTACTTTACTGTGTCCCCTACGGATGAAATTCAGGTTGTTAGCCATGACAATAAGTACCATTACACATTGAGCCAAGTCATTGTCCCTCAAGAAAATATTTTTGAATGAAGGTTTTACACAATGAAACTAGTACATCCTATGCGTTATTATACAGGTTATTTAATTGTAATAAATGTTGTTAGAAAAATATTGTCAGAATTTTCAATCTATCTTGTTATTTGTCCATATTGAAATGACAACTTTCTAATCTGTTTTAGAGTTCTTTTTGTTCTTGCCTCATTTCCTCTTTTCTTTTAAGCCATGATGGTAGTTTGTGGATGGGGGTACTCATAAAACATTAAATCATCCATGACACTTACAGAGTAACTTACTAACAGTCAAGAGTCCATATATTATTGTCCAATGCCTTATAAAATGTTGCATAAAAGTCAATATTTTGGAATGTAGAACTAAGTTAATATTTAAAGGACCTTTTTGCTCTTTCTGAGAACCCTGTTTCAGCTTTCGGCGCCCACATTGTACTGCCAGTTCCAGGTGACCCATGACTTCTGACTTCAGTGAGTAAAAGGAAAGCGCAAACACAAATAATGCTCAGGCAAAGACTCAAACATATAAAATAAAGCACATAAATAAAAATAAAGAGAGTGTACAATGATAAAATAGGAAAAGGTAAAAAAAATGATTGAAGAACCAAACAAATATGTTCACAAGATTTTGCTAATTATTGAACAGATACTATTTCCCAAAGCAAACGTGGCCAAACATACCTGACACTTCTGGGAACGCATTAAAGTCTGGAAAAGTTCTGGCAGTGGGGAACCTGTCCAGTAACAAACACAGGGTATGCAAGGTCTCCTAAGTCAAGGTACATGGAACCATAGTTTGATATTACTGCCATTTCCTCTTTGTCCCTTTGGTTCAACAGTGAATTTAATACAATTATAACCAAACCTTTTTCCATCTTAAATATGGCAAGTAATATGTATAATATTCCCTTTGTTTGAAATAGATGCAATATATGCTTCATGAATATTCTAAAAAATAAACCCTATTGATGTAAGAAGAATGAAGCAATTTTGGTATGCAATAGTAAACTTTTCTTAGGGTTTGTTTTCTGAATCCAGTATTGAGAGTATATTATTTTTGTGCATTTGAAAATCAAAATAGCCTTTTTGTTATTAAACTTTTAATCTGCCATTAAGAAGAAACTTCTGTTTATGTTAGACAGGAACTCAATAGTATTATACAGTCTGGGAGCACTTTTCAATATTGTCAAGAACTCAGGTAATCATTAACATGATGCTCTCTGTACGTGACAGATTTAGAAATATTCATTTTTGAAGTGATACAGAAACTTTCTGTCACAATTGTTTACTCATGCATAATGAATCTTTTCATAATATGTTACTTTCTGTGTTCCGTCCCAACTATTTGTAAATATTTTATTTTAACAATGACCAAATAGAATTGACTATAAACTACATGACCTCTTTGAAAGAACAAATTTTCAATCCAAGCATGCTGGAACAGCAGGTATTTAATCCCTTCATATTCACCGGAGATACAAAGGCTCTTTTGTGAATTCAAGTGCAGCCTGATATGCACAATGAGTTCCAGGAAATCAAGATTACAGAATAAATGAGGAGGAGTAACTTATGTAATAAGGGAAAGGAAAATAAACATATGTGGATAAAACCCTGCATTTTGCTCATCCTTAAACAAATACAGATTAAGGTAGTTTAATGTGACAGGTTATTTTCCAATTTGCTTTTCTATATGAACAGAATAACTTCGCAAATGTGAAAAAAATGTAAATTTTGCAGGTTTTATTTAAACAGCTTCATTTTGTTTGCAACCATCTGTATAAACATTAATAAAAGATCAACATGTAATTCAAAGGGCTCTTCAATTGTCAACTGCTTGTCAAATTTACAGGAACAGAATAACATTGCTAAGTTCTAGGGTTGGATGTCTAAATGCAATCCCATTAAAGACTCCTTCAGTCATCATTCTCTCATACCAGGTTCAAAAGGGCAAAATCTCTTTTTTGAAAGGAATTTTTTAATTATTGCATACGCCCTTTAAGGCAGTGAAAGGCAATCACCTTTCCCACTCATCAGGTAATTGTGTTCAATGTCTACAGAGGACACTAAGCTTCAGTGGTTCCAACTGATACGTAGACAAGGTTTTCTGCTGTTGAATAATGTTCTTATTTTGAATGTGTCAAGGCCAAAATAGCATGCTTAATTTAAACATATAGCAAGTCAACAGTTTGTTTTCATTTTAAATGAGAGTTACCAAATTGAAGACCTTCTCTATAATAAAACTGTTAAAACAAATTGACAGTCAATATTACTAAACTTTAACTTGATTAAGCCTGCTCTTAGCAATTGCATTACTGCATTATGTATGACCCTTGGCTATCCAATGAAATAAAACGGCTAGAGTGTTCACTTGGGTGAAATTCTGTATCATATTGAATGTTATACTGCTGTTATTTGGGGACAATATAATTTGACTTGCATTATGTATCAGTGCATTAACTGTATTAAAATAAGAATAAATATAAGCATGCTTGTATTAATTTAAAGGGCATAAATAAACATGTTAGTAGCTGAATAGCTAATGAATAGCTAGATGAATAACTAAAGGTGTTAATCCTTTTGAATATTGCTATGTAATTTTTGTTTGAACAAGTAGAATAATATTTTTTCTTTCTTTGCTCTTCTTGTTTAATTTTAGTTTCCTATTTTTTCAATGAATTTCTTAATACACAGCTATAATTTGCTAGATAGTCTCTATGAAACCCCGAATGCCCTTTCACATATGATGATTACCCAGCAACATCTTAACTGCTGGAATAACAGATGTATTACAGCATGAAAAGCACAAAGGATGACTTTAAATGTTTCAATAAGGAACATAAATGTTTTCTATTTCATTTGGATAATTTTACCTTTATATTATATATATATAGCAATAATTAGAGTCTATTAGAGCCATAGAACATGAATAAAAATATAAGTACTCTCAGGATGGTACAGGAAGTCTGATGATATGGTAACTTTCTTCATGAAAACTCTTTTATTATATAGAGTGAAATAACTAGGCAATCTTTTACAGAATTAAATTATTTATTATGTTTTCAGTGTGTGACACTTTGTATTTTGTCCTGTAAAATATTTATCCAAATTAATAAATTTCTCTGTATTCAGAAGAACTAGATTTTATTTGCAAAGATCCTTTACTGATATAGATATAGTCCTTCTTTAAGCAATGATTCTGACCGAAGTGGAAAAATCAGTTGATAGGCTATAGTTAGTGTCCTAGTCAGTGTTTCTATCCCTGTGAAAAGACACCATGACCATGGCAACACTTATAAAGGAAAAACATTTCGTAGGGGTAGCTAGTATTTTCAGAGTTTCAGTCCATTATCATCATGGTGGGCCACAGGGAAATGCAGGCAGACAAGGTGCTGGATACATTTGATCTAAAGGTAACAGGAAGTGAGATATCTCCCTGGGTGTGTTTTATGCACATGTGAGACCTCAAAGTCCACCTCCACAGTGATATATTTCCTCTAACAAGACCATACATCCTCCAAGAAGACCACATTTGGTGGACATTTTCATTCAAACCACCACAGTCAAGATCCAAATAAAATATCATCCTCTTATGTAATGCCTTCCTATGCAAAGAAAAGACACAAAGCTGTATGCTCCTTAAAATACATAGACGGAAATTTGCTTTAGTATTATTTTGTTTTCCCACTTATTATCAAGCTTAGGAAATACAAAACTTGCTTTTCTAACATGAGCAGAGAAGTGATATGAATATCTGAATTTATACTTCATTTTGCTTCAAATCATTGATTCGTAGCATGTGTAATAATTAACTTTTATGTCTTCCTTTGATTTTCTTGATTTAACGGTTATTTTTGTTGACCTAACAAATTCTCCCTTAAATATCTACTTAGTTTTAAATAAATTGACATAATTTTTATACAGAAAAGTAAAAGAGCAAAGGCTTGATGTGAATATCAGCTTTGTCTGTTTCTGTTATTCCTTGTTTTCCTTAGGTTACTTGTGTTTCTCCTAGTAAACCAGAAAATGGATTGATTTATGCAAATAGTGCTAGCAGTAATGTGGTTTGGTTTAAAAGCATTCCCTAATTGACTACCAAGATGCTCAAGAAAACAAAAGCAAGCAAGAAATGTAAGTTCATATATTTGCTATATATTTTATTTTTGACTGATAAAAACATATATAAAGAGAGAGGTTTAATTGTAGAGTAGCTCAGATTATTTGTAACATATTCTACTAGATATGCAACAATGTTCCCAATAGGGGACATTGATATCTAGAGTATTGAAGTAAAATGAAAATGTGAGGAAAAATTTTTAAGTGCTAACCTACCATAGTCTAATGATTCATTTTGATTTTGTGTTTACAGACAAGGTCTCAGGTATTCTTCACCAGCAGTCAACTATGTAGCTGAGGCTGACCTTGACATCAGGATCCTGCTGCCTTAGCTTTTTAAATTCTGAGAACTGAGCGACTCAAAACATTCTTTTCTACTTTTGAATATATGTAAAACGTGACTGTGGATTGCCAACAAAAGTGCTTTTTCATGAGCAATGGAGTATATGGATCGTGGCAATGAGGAATAAAATTGTGTGCATAGTATGTTATTATTAGCTCGTTCAAGTCATGAATGTTAAGGTGTGCTCAGGTATGACAGTGGGAAAGCAGTTAGACAGAAAAGAACAGGGACTGGGGGAAAGATAGTGGGAGTTGGAGTGACCTAAGAGACAATGGATGTGAGAGTAAAAATAATGTGTAACATAAACATATAAAATAGCACAAGAACTGAATTTATTCATTTACAAAAGCAGTTAAAATTGGTTTGTATTCTGGAAATCTCTGTTCCCTTCTTGTTTCTTTCCTCATGAGTCACACAATGCCAAGGGTAAGATTTCCTAGAAAATGTATAAACCAATGTCGGCCAATTATTGGATGACTGTACGGTTACAACCATGTCCATAAAGCTATATATGCTCTGGCCTTTTGTCTTAATTTCTCTTTTCAGAGCCTACTCTGCTTATATATCCATCATGTAAGGATCAGTTATATACGAATAAAGAGGCACAGAAAAAAAGATAACAGCAAAATTATTGTGTTGCTGAGTCAGTGTCAGTGGCTTTAGAATGAGCACATTGAACACCTTTATTCACTTCATGGTTCAGAGATGCTTGGCCTTGTGTATGTTTTATTTTGTCAGCCTTCTCATACTATTTGGAGATAAATAGATAACTCACTTAGAAATGACCGAATTGAGGGCCAGCTGTTAAGATGAAGGTCCACTTCAAGGACAAAGTTTATAGAGTGTGAGTCAGATTTTCATTGTAGCAGCCAAATTGAGAATCATTTCTAGTGGTCCCGCAGGATGCTGTTTTTCCTCAGTAAAATCGTTGTTCTTAATTTTTATAGACTCTGTCCACAAAATTGTTTTGAATGACATGTCCTTCAATTTTTCAAATGACATTGAGAATGATGGGAAGTCAAATAAAAAGAACATGTAATAGACACTCACCAAAGCTCAGTGAATTGATATTTTTTACTAGCAAATCATGATGCTGGAAATCGAGACGTAGCATGGCATAATGGTCATTCTTTCCTGAAGCTTTATGTATTTCACTAATATTTTTGCTTATATTTGGCATACTCTGTATGGCTTACTCTACAAAAAATTGGAATGTTATGAATTGTAAAAATTTTACAGGCAAACAATATAATAACATATATACTAACAATACTAATTTAACAAACACCATTTTAGAAGTAACATTTGTTCAAACATTTTAAAACATTTTAAATGTTATGTGGTAGTAGTGTTCCTTTCTTCATGGGAAATTTGTAAGATACTTTAATTTAAATATATGTGTATTTTCATAATCAACTATTTTCATATCAACTATTCTCCAATAAATAAATAGAAAACACAAATATTATTCAAGGCTCAACCAGTTCTTGTTTCTCAAAGGTTTACTTTTTACTCTTTTGAATAACAGCCCCTGGTGGGTGACATACATGGAGCCACTTTTACAGTTCCCTGAAATTCTTTGTAGAAGGCACCTTCCCTGTGAACAACAGAAAACTAACACAACTCATTGTCATGTGAAGACAACGGTGCCTAATAAAACAAATTGGTCAATTTTTGGAAAGCAACTCTTGCTTAGTAAAATGCAAGGTCCCACCATTATTTGGATGTAACTAATATATTGTATAATCATGAGCCTTATACTTATCTGAAAACCTTTATTAATTTTAGTTTGTTCATAATTGTATCA
Source organism: Ondatra zibethicus (assembly GCA_004026605.1). NCBI lineage: Eukaryota > Metazoa > Chordata > Mammalia > Rodentia > Cricetidae > Ondatra > Ondatra zibethicus. The sequence continues at coordinate 8,670 of PVIU01021524.1, forward strand.
GTTTGTTGTTTTATTCATGTTATTCATATTTAAATCATGTCAATGCCTTATGGTTTTAGATTAAACATGTGAAAAAGTAGCTGTATGTGTACATGTGTGGTGGATATGTATATGTTGATGTGAGTATGTACATGTACTACATGTACTATGACATTTAGACATATAAATGTCAGAGGTCCACATTCTTTTATCAGTTTTCTCAAGTTTAGAGATGATATCATTCATTGGACCTGGAGCTGATTTTTTTCTAATAGGCAGGATGTACAATGAACTCTAGCGATCTTCCTGTCTATTCTCCCCATGAGAATATTATAATGCATGTCTGGTTTAACATGACACCTAAGAAGCTGAAATAAGTTCTCAGGCTTGCATGACAGGCACTTTAACCACTAACTCATTTTTATGGCCTACAAACTTTTACATTTTCTTTACTTTCATTCATTCATTCATTCATTCATTCATGTATTTGTGTGTGTGTATGTATTCATGTGTATATTCATATGCATGTGTGTGAGTGTGTATGGCAAAAACAGCACACTGAGCTCAGAGGAACCTTACGAAAGTCAGTTTTCTCCTTCTATCGAGTAGGTCGTCAGTCTTGTAGGCATCAATAACCCACCTAAAGATTCCTAGAACCTTTTTCATTGCTAAGACTGCAAAGAAGAAGTTTAATAATGATAAGGGAGAAAAATGGGCCTTTCTGTTTATTCTCAGATTCATTCATTACTTATATATAGAAATAAAATCAGAAAAATAAATGTAAGTTGAAATGCAAGGAATTGAATCTTAAAGAGATTTTTTTTTTTAGAAATTTCACTCAGTAAATTAAAGATGATGTCCTAAATAGGTCAAGGATTTTTTTTTCTTTTTCCTTTTGGCCAGGATTGTACTGAAATTCAAGAAAGAGAAGAAACAAATGCTCAGGGACCACCAGAAACACTGAAGGGACTGAAGGAAGGAAAAGAGAGAAACCTGAAGTGGGAGGTGCTCAGGATGGAAGAGTGGGATGCTCCAAGACTAATCATATCAAACAGAAGCATTCTTGCTGGCCTATTGCTACAAATCCCAGCAGGTGCATTAATGCAGGAAGAAGGCAGAACCCACATTATTAATACGCTTAAAAACAGATTTAAATTGATCTCCTTTAGGTTATCTGGCTGTTTTATATTCTGTTCTCTCCCCTGTGATCAGTTTCACTGGGTTTTAATCAGATAACCGTAAAATGTTCTGAACTCAATATAGAATTTAGCACAAAAACACCAGGAGAAGAGACTTTGTGAGTAGGGTAAGTCAAATAACTCACCACAGTTAAGAGGATGAGGACTACTGAAGGGCAGAAAGAAGGGGCGAGAAATCCATGCACTTGACCCAAGAGATGCTGAGTAGTCAAGAGGTAGTTAGAGGAAAGGTGCTAGAGATAAAAGACAGGCAAGGGCTCCTTTAGGAATTGCACTCTGAAATTCAGGGTTCAATACAAGCTTCTTTCATTAGCGTAAGTGTTTCTGCACAAATAGCTTGTCATTAAAATTTGGTTTAATCTTAGAAATTGGAGGGGCAAAGACGTGTTAGGTCACAGTGCTTGTCACCTCACTACAAAATGGAAACAATATTGCTCACATAGAAGACTGCATAAATTAATTCAGAAGTGGGGAATATTGAACTATTTCTCCTATAAGGCGCTTAGGCACTACGATGATTGCTTAGCTTTTTTAATCTATTTGGCCACAGAAGCTGAGTCTGAGCAAATGCCTGAGTGCTTTAGGATAAGATAATGGAACAGAGAGGATCATGGTGTAAAGAGTCATGGAGAAGAGATCGACACTTACTTGGTCTTTGATAATGGTTCTTAATCCTTTCTTTCCAGAAGAGCAATTAAATGTAGCAGTAGGATGTTATCTCAAATAATTGCCATGGATCACAATGAATGAATACAAATTAGTAACCTACGATCTACCCTTTAAAGTACTCTTTAAATCTGTATTGTTAAAAAAGGGGATACATAATTTTCCTTTATATAAAACAGAAAAAGAAGTAAGTTATAAAATAGCATATCTGGTTGATAGACATATTCAGACATGCTGATCCAAGAGGCTTTGATCTCACAGTCGCTTTGTTGCTTTACAAAGAGAAAATAAAAGCAAGAGTGCTAAATCATTAACAACATACTACACATCTTCTAAAACGCATACATATCATAGATGACCAAAGACGTGGATTATTTGAAGATTATTTCTATGCTTTGAACTGAAAAGAAAATGTGTTACTAGTCTGTCTGCTAAAATTAAAATTGTAAAATCTCTTTTTGTCACTAATTTCAAATCACATTGACTTAAGGTACCTGTTCATTTGCCTGGCAGTGATAACATGCCAGAGGAGTATCACTTTTGATCATTCATGTTTGACAGGCTGTTTTCTTTTGCTTTTGTATTTCTTCAGGCTGGTGCTCTGTCTAGTGAGGTGCCCCTGCTGGTGATGTCGGTCAACAGGCACTTCTGCAAGCATGGAAGATCAAAGGAAACAAGAGATGGCATAAGTTAGCAATCAATTCAGTGTGCATGGTGTTTGGACATGGAAGCATTCCAGTTAGCTTAAGAGTCCTGGCTTCGTGGGGATATATGTAGTATGTGTATAGAAACTTAACTATAAAATCTGATGGAGTGATTTATGATGTATAGACCATGTTTTGTAATGTCAGCTAAATAAAAGTGCCATGGTATTTTTTTAAAAAAAAATAAATATTTGTAAGATATGGTGATAGTTTCATTATTTTTTTACTTGATCTAATGGACAAAATTTTTTTTAAAAAAGGTTTCATTTGCAAATCCAGAGTGTATTGAATATTGACTACTGTTCTTTTACACATAAGTGCATAAAGACTACAAAAGAATCAGCATTTCAACTTCCTGAAAATAAATTATGTGTATGAATCCCCAAATCACAATGTTCTGAAGACATGTATGAGATCTGTGAATACTAGATGTAAAACAAAGGATAAAGAGTCTACAGTCCATGACCCCAGAGAAGCTAAGTAACAAGAAGAACCCTAAGAAAAACATACATAGATACCCCTGGGAAGGGGATATAGCCAAGATCTCCTGAAAAAATTGGGAGTCAGGTGGTGGGGAGAGAAAGGAAGGCAGAAGGGGAGGAGGGAAAGGAGAAAGCGAGGGGGAAAGAGAACTGGAGAGAACAGGATGGTCCAGACAGAGGAAAGATATATCTTGTTTGAGGGAGCCATTATGGGGCTAGTAAGAAACATAGCAGTAGAGAAATTCCCAGGAATGCACAAGGATGACCATAGCTAAGACCTTAAGCAATAGTGGAGAGGGTGCCCAAACTGGTCTTGCCCTGTATTTAGATTGATAACTATCTTAAATGTCATAATAGAACCTACATTCAGCAGCTGATGGAAATAGATCCAGAGAACCACAGCAGAGCAATAAGCAGAGCTTGCAAAGCTCAGTCGAAGCAAGGGAATAGTAAGAATGCATGCAAGGAGGTCAAGACTTTGACGGGAACACCCACTGAAACAGCTTAACCGAGCTAATGGAAGCCTTCCAATCTGGCCTGACAGTGAGGGAACCAGCATAGGATCAAACTAGGCCCTCAGAATGTGGGTGACAGTTGTATGGCTGGGGCAGACTGTGATGCCACTGGCAGTGAGACTAGGATTTATCCCTACTACTTGTTCTGGCTTTTTGGAACCCATTCTCCCTGGAAGGATACCTTGCTCAGCCTAGATACAGAGGGTGGGCCTTGGTCCTGCCTCAAAGCAATGTGATAGATTTTGTTGACTCCCCATGGGAAGCCTTATCCTCTCTGAGGGGTGTATGCTGGGTGGAAGGGGAAAGGTGGAGGGAGCAGGAAGAGGGGTAAGAGTGGGAAATGGATTTGGCATGTAAAATGTGAGAAGGTAATTTTTATCAAAATAAATTTTAAAAAGGAAGAAAACATGTATGTCCACAACACCCATGTTGCTTTTTCATTAATAGGTGGAAATACTGAAAAATTCCAATTCAAAGAACTGATGGTCTTTGCTAAAATCAAGGAAATAATTCTTCAAAATGACAAATAGGTGTTTCGAACAAAGTCTTGAGAATAAATTCAAGTTGAAGTGATCAAGATCAGTAAGCTGCAGCTCCAGTTTCATATCAAAAAACAAGTGTTTGCTGTGTTCAGCTTCTTAACCTTTCATCCTACAGAGATAATGCACTTCATGTTAAGTGTTTCAAACAGTCCAAGATTTCTGCAATGTGCAGCATCTGTATGCATATTTAACCTTTTTTTGAATTTTAAAGATTTAATTGGCTTATTTTAAAGATTGGGTTCTTGGACTTCATCCCCCCTCCTTCCCTACTAAGATGTGCAACCACAAGTCTTTTTAAACTTATTTCTTGTTACCAGGGCACTGTTGGGAGGGTGCAGCATTTCACCCAGATCTAGCTGCATATTTGTTGTTTTGGTTTATGAATTAAGATATAAAGGAAGTCCCATAGATAAGTTAATTGGGTGAAGCATTAGCCTCTTCCTTTTTACTTTAAACTCCTTGAACTTCTAGAAGGATGTGAGGGTAAGAACTGATATAACTTCAATGGCTTTGACTACTGCTTTACTAGAACATTTCTTGTTTGTATTTGGTCGGTAATTAAATTCAACAAAAAAAAATGCTCTGCCAGATTTATCCCAAATATGGTTCAATATATCCTATGGTAAAAATGCTTATCTAAAAGCCAGGCAAATGTCATTTTATCTGACAAATAAGAGTGAGGAGGGGGAGGAAAAGAGGAGGATGAAGTTTAGTTTTTCCTGTATACCTTGGTTTTATACTTGTGTGGAGGCTCCAAACTATTTGAATTACTTAATCTCGGGAAAACCAAGCATGAATTTTTATCAGCTTAGATTTTGAAAAAGTGGCCCAGGAATGGATCAGCATTGATCAAAGTCCTGAGAACCCTCTACAGTGCAAACACCAAAGAAAACATCACTCATGTTTACCCATATCTGTGGTTGGGCAGCAGCGTACATCCAACTGTTTGCGAGTTAAATAAGTGCTTATTGTAATAAAGACAAAGTGAATTTTTCTATCTTCTGGATGAAGATAACTAGCTAACAAACATATTCATTTTGAAAGCAGTAGGTATATAGTTAACACTGAGCCAAATTTAGTGCTTCTAAATTCTAATATTCTTAAGTCATATATAAATAAAGTTATTTTACATGTGTATGTATACATATATACATAAATATGTTTGCATTTGATTGTTTCTTGGCTGTATAAAAAAGCTAGGATTATGTTCTGCCTTTGTAGTTTCTCAGCAGGGGTGGCCTATAATGTATATCACAATGTAGTTTAATGTATATTCATTAGCTGTAAATGTCTACTTTCTTTTCTACCTTGCTTGAAAGGTTTCCTAGACTGCGAACAGATTCTGGTTTTAATTATATTTACAAGGCTGCTTGAAACACTATATACAGTTTTTAAATGAAAGTAATGAGTAAACATGAAAGATTGAGACAAATTTAGTGCAAATAATACTAATATTCTTCTGTCTTTTATTTTTCTATTAATATTTTGAACTAAGAACTTGAGTTTGTGAATACTGAGTTTATCAATACACAGTTGATCAACTCAAACGATTCTTGATGGTTTTCTTTTTCAACTGACAGACGTCCCTTCAATCATGAATAAATCTAGTTTGACCTAAATATTGTTGTCTTACCAACCTGGCATTTCTTATGTATGTAAGATGTCACAAATGAAACTAAGAAACAGAAATTCTTAGAAATTCTCTGTCAAAATAATAATTGAAGGGATTTTGTTCTAACCACCCTACCTTATTCTTCTAAGGATGAGGTGATATCTATCACAAGGAAAATGAAATTAGAAAGCTATGCAAACACATACACAGAAATTACTTTAAGTGTGAAGCACACATTGTTTACGAGAATAAATTAGTCCATTATTACAATGGTGTGAGTGTGTATGTGTGTGTGAGGGGAGAAGGAGGAAGAAAGAAAGGGAGAAAGGGAAAGAGGGAGAGAGGCAGAGGACCATGTAATGGTGGGTGGGACTGAAGGAATATGTAAAGTTCCTAGCATTCCCATGCTGAAACAGAAGAGTCAGCATAAATATTGGCTCAGTCATTGGCAGCAGGTGTGGAGCTCCTTTTCCAAGAAGTTTCACACTATCTGACTCACAACTAAATCAACAAACGTGTATTTCCTGGTGGGCTTTCTTTTCCTGTTTTCTGTAAAATTATAAAGCTTCTCTAGGCAAGCTGGAGAGAAGCTAGCAAACTGTTTTTCCAATTCTGGTCAGACTTACCAATAAAGCTATCTCCCTGCATTAATTCCTTTTTGCTGGTTTTCTTCTAGTCTTTTTGTTTTATATTCCATCCTCCAGATAACAGATTAGAATTCCTTTTGACTTGACTTCCTTCCTCATCCCCACTTTCTATTTTCATGAAGACATAGTACTCTCTTTTTTTGTGTAAAGTAAACAAGGCCACAGAACAAAAAATAGCTAAAATAAACAAATTACAAGAGAAAGGGTGAGGATCATAATTATCCAAAAACCAGGAATTTGTTTTTCAAATAGTAAGGCATTTGCACAGGTAATTTCTCTAAACTGACAAAAACAAATCAAACAAAAACAACTGACAGTTTGGGGACTAGGGTAAAATAGGTACTGAAGTTCCCGTCTTTGATCCTGTCGTGTTATTCTGAAAATAAAAGCATTTGAAGTACATTATTTCAATGTTTCTCTAACTTAAAATGACTTCTACTTAAATTACCATTCATATTTTCTAGGGTATAATTAATTTTTTCCTTGGGCTAAGTTCTTTTGGAACATTTTTTTCTTCTCGTAGATAAAATAGTTAAACATCTCATTAATTCCGTTATTAAAATATTATGGGTGATGTGTCAAGAAGCATATGCACTTGTTAATTTGAGCAGATCTAATATGGCAACTGAAAACCATGGCAAAACCATGTTTTAAAAATTAAAGTAAATATAATTTAAGGAGTGTTAAAATCAATCTTAAAAATTGTGAATACTAGGGCCTGGGGAGATAACTCCATGGGTTTAAAACTTAACTGCATAAGCATGCCAGCCAATGCCTAGAACACAGCAATGGGGCAATGAAAACAGATTCTGGAGAATATCAGGGCAGCCATTTTAACAAAGTAGAACCTCATCTTAAAAATATAAAGTGCAACGGAGGAAGACATAGATACTGACTTCTGACCTGCCAATATACATAGATGAGACAGTGAGCCTCTGTAAACATTTTCATATGTTTCACACTCTATGTATATGTATACATTTATATTAAATGTTATAATCAAGACCTCTGTATAAATAACAATAATTCTTATTTGGGATGATCTTCTCATTTCCAAGATTCTGATATTAAACACCTACCTAAAACATATGTTTACAGCTATGTGAATTATCTACTGATCCCTATTTTACAGACAAAGGGATTCAAGCATAAGAGGTTTCTTTTCTTTGCAAAAGTCTGAAAAAAAGTAAAAGTAAAAACATTTATTAAGCGAGGGTCTTCAGACTTCATCTTCTTAGCTTTTAACTATTGCATGCTTGTTTAGGGGATGAAAATTTAATGTTATTCTAGTTTCTACAGTGGCATATTAATGAGTAAATCTTGCCTGAAAATCAGAGGCAAAGCTAAAGTCACTAGAGGTCAGGTAACTGTGACACAAATCTTTAATCCCAGGATTTAAGAGATAGAGGCAGATTGATCTCTGTGAGTTCAAGGCTACTATAAGCAAAGACTGCTTATTTCTTTCCCAGCTGCCCAAATAATCACACAGAAACTATATTAATTACAGCACTGTTTGGCCAATGGCTCTAGCATATTTCTAGCTAGTTCTTATATCTTAAATGAATCCATTTCTGCTAATTTGTGTATCGCCACAAGGCTGTGCTTTGCCAGATAAAGTTCTGGGTGTCTTTCTGCTCCAGCAGCCACATGGTGTCTAAGAACTAGTAAGAAATATGCCTGAGATATTGGTCAAACGGTATTGCATTAATATAGTGGGTTATTAGTGTCTGGGTGGCAGGGAATGTATGAGCAGTATCGCTTACAGAATGATGCCCACCGTTTGGGGCATGGATCCACATAAGACATAAAATAGCTTTAAAAAAAAAAAAAGAAAGAAAAGAGAGCTTTTAGACCTACAAAAATGAGAGCCAAGCACAGCTTCTTGTTAGCTGCATTTTTTTTTTCAGATAGGCTGTTTGTTGATGGCAAGCACAGGTGCAACTCCTTTAAGAGAAGGCTTCCAGACTCAGGATTAACTGCGTGGCTTCTTTAAGAGCCACCTCCTGATGTGTGTTTCCTCTGTTATAGAGCAGCGTGTTACAGATTGCTTATTGGCGACTTAGACCCACTGTGTCCCTGGAGGTGGGGCAGTGAGCACGGCTCTCAGAGGTGGTGAACATAACTCCACCATCTTGGATACAGTGGAACCAGCAGACTGGGCCCCAAAGTTGGTCCTAGATACACATGCTTAGCAAAAAAACAAACAAAAAAAAGCACACTAGGTCAGAAAATGATTACAGATATGCATTAAAGACAGATTCAGACAAATTAAAAAAACTCTCAAATGGGTTACAGTATGTTTTAGAAATGTGCGTAGGCTTGAGAGAAGAAAAAGTGTAAACAGTTATAAAAAGAAATAGTTTCAAAAAATAAAACAAAGTTTTTAAAGAGACAGTAGGAGTACAGAGAGTCATATATTAAAGAAGTAAAGAAAATTAAGCCATCTAAAGATAGATTATGTATATTATTGTCTTTTCTTTGAATTTTTTGACTGAAGAGAGACATTTCATTGTATGGGCTGCTAAACTAAACCAACATATATATTTTAAAGGATTCTTTACTTAGGTAATATATCATTCTGGAGTCTTTGATGGAGTTGAAGGAAAATAGCTATAGTTACAGTTTTCTTTAGTTTTGATAAAGGATAAATTAGATATAAAACTTTAGACTCACAAAGATAATATATGATAGAGTATTTTCTTATGTCAAAAGTAAATGGACTAAATAGTGTAACTATACTTCTTTCTTGCTGTTTTGTTTTATGCAATTTTACTTGTTCAATTTAAATCTTATTTTTTATTTAGACAGAAAAGGGGAGAGGATGTGGGATATCTTTCCTTATTAATTAATGAAAAAATATGCTTTGGCCTATAGCAGGGAAGAATATAGCCAAGCTGGGATATGTATATGTGTGTGTGTGTGTGTGTGTGTGTGTGTGGAGAAAGAGAGAGAAAGAGAGAGAGAGAGAATAGGCAGAGTCAAAGAAATGCCATGTAGCTGCTGAAGGAGGCAGATGCCATGTAGCTGCCCAAGAAGCAAGAGGAAACAAACCACGAGCTTTGAGGTAAAATATAAAATAATAGAAATGTGTTAATTTAAGATGTAAGATGCTAGCTAGAAATACACTTGAGACATCAGTCAAACATTGTTGTAATTAATACAGTTTCTGTTGGATTAATTGGGTCTGGGCAACAGAGAATGAAAGACCAGTCTCTGCTTACAGCTACCCTGGGCTACAGAAGATCAATGCAGAAACAAATGCAAGTGCTGGTGGCCTACAGCTTTAATCCCAATACTAGGGGAGTCATGCCTTTAATCCCAGCGCTAGAGGAAATATAAAATGGGAGGAGAGAGATACTTAGGTCACCTAGACTTTGCTGAGGTAAGGCTTCTCAGGTGGCTTGCCTACCTTGCTTTTCCAGTTTTCCAGTTGAACCCCAATTTCTGTTTCTGGGTTTTTATTAATTGTGCTTCAGTCTCTACTTAGGTTGTGTATTCTTCAACCGATAGTCACATTTTGGTATACCAATAAGGTACCTTTTCTTTCACCAGTATGTGAGAGGCATAAACAGAAAGTTCTGATTTTGATGAAATCTGACATGACCATTAAAACTCTGCTTGGGCCAACCCATGCCCTTTCTATACACAGTAAATCCCTAAAAAATGGAGAAGCCTAGAAAATGGTTTCAGGATGTACTAGGTAAAACACCTAAACAAATAAAAGACCTCCACAGTATAAAGTGCATACCCAAGTGAAGCATTATGGTAAGTGAATATAAGACAGAATCTATTGCAAATGAAATTTATCTCTCCTCCTTTTGTAATATGTTAGAATGATAATAACACCAAAATAGATTAGGATAGGTGGTCTAGATGTTGAGAGTATTGTTACTTTTGCTTCAGTTTGAAGAGAAGCATCAAAATTTAATATGTGTAAATATGTATATATAAGCAAGAATTTAGTTCCATTTCTTACCTAAAAAACAAAAACTGTTAGTATATGTTTTTCTAAAAACGAAACTCAAATTTTGTACAAAATGTGATCTAAATAACAAACACTAATTTAGAAGTTTTATTTATGTTCCAACAACTACTCTCAGAGAGTTCAGTATATTAATTGTATTGTATTGTATTGTAATCTGAAATTGTATTTAGATTCTCAAAAATACAAATAAGAACCATTGTTTGTACATTGAGATGGGCAAAAGATGACTGGCTTATTTTTAGTATAAAAACTAAGTGAACTTTCTGCTTATTAGCATATTTTATAACACTTTAATGACAGAATTTCTCTAAACATTTTATCCTCAGTAGAATCTCAGTGGTTGTAATTTATTTTCCTTTCGACCATTATCTAAGTTCATGTCAACACCTGCAGTCTTACATGTTTAAAAGTATTGTGGAGTTTTAAAATAATGTTTGAGGAAGGAACAATAAACTATCTATTTCCTAATTAATTTAAAATGTTAAACCTTTTGCCATATGTTCAGTTCTTTTAGGATATGTCTGTATGTTTATATGACTATGTATGTACACATACAATGTGTGTGTATGTGTGTGTTTGAAGCTCATAGTTTAATAATCAGGGATATTTTTGAAGAAAATGGGCCAGTTGGTTTACTAAAGGATACCAGGAAACTTCATAGTGAACATACTATATTATCCAGCTCTCCAGTATTTGGGAGCTAGGAGACTTTATTGATGGTTAACATCATAACTTATTAATTTTCATTGACGCTGGCAGGAGAAAAGAAATTCTCGGTTTATAGCAGTGAACTTTTGGAGAGCAGCAGTCAGTAAAAAATGTTCTATTTGTAAGGACTCCCCAAGTCTGTCAATTGTTCATGAAATATGCAGATGGTCCCAGGTGGATTTCATGCATAAGGTGACGATACATGAGAAGAATTTTAGTTTTCAGAAATCCTGTCTTTTGATATGACTCTTAGAAGACAATCCTACATTTCCACAAAGGGGAGCATTATCTTCAGTACACTTTATAACAAATCGGTCTGCCTTTTGATGTAAGAAGGAGAGACAGGTCAGGTCACTGACCTTACTGTAAACCTCCTGAAGAATTCATTCAGAGCAATGAGCAACTTTGATGGGCAGTTTTGAGATGTTTATGAAGTCCTGTCATCCAAGATAGACTTCTTCTATCTTAGCCTAGACAGGTATAAATTTCCAAACGTGAAATGACAATAAACTTGTCAATCAATATCACATACACTGATCCTCCAACATGCTTGTCTCCTACTGTTACTTATTTATTTCTACTAGTTTATTTTCGGCTATCCACCAGAACTAGATGGTAAGAAACATTTACTAAAGATATGCCATATTAGGACCACAATCCTAGAAAAAGCAAGATGTTACTTACCTGGAGATGGTTCATTATGTAAAAGGTCCTGACACTATGCATAGAAACCTGAGCCTATTCCATGAAATCTACATAGTGGAGGAATGAACAATGCTAGCTCATTTTGCTTTTACTACCAGACATAAATCATAATATGCACATGCTCAGACAAACTCTCTCTTTCCCCATCTCTCTTTATTTCTCTCTCTCTCTCTCACCCACACACTTTATTAATTCACCTTAAATGTAATAAAGAATGAATAATGGATATCTATCATAGGCTAACATTTATATGTTTTTGTTTTTCCTTTCTTTGAATTTTACAATTTTTTATCTGTGAGTATGTAATCAACATGTTCTCTTTTATTGGACCTAAGAAGGTGTAAATGATGTGTGCCTAAAGAAAATAATGTTAACTATATTTTTAAACATCATTAATCTGCTAAAATATGTGATTCTGATACAATTCATAGATTTTCCCTCCTAATTTTTGCTGTGAAATAAAAGTTAATGACTCAATTCAAAGTTGTTTACATGAAGGATCAGGTAATGGTGTAGAAACAGGTTCATGTGTACAGGATAATGGTGAAAATTTTGTATTTTTAAGAAGAGAATACAGAACCTTTCGTCTCAGAACATATGAAAGATAAGACTTGAAGAAATATAGTAGATTATGAAAGGTACTTAGTAATAGATATAATTCCTCAATTATTAAAATTCATATTGTTTCTCACAAATGGCTGAGAAACACTTAAGAAATGGTCAAGATCCTTAGCCATCAGGGAAATGGAAATCAAGACTACTTTAAGAGTTCAGTTTGCATACATCAGAATAGCTAATATCAATAAAACTAATGATAGCTCACAGGGCAGTGGTGGCACATGCTTCAATCCCAGCCCTCGGGAGACAGAGACAGGTGGATCCCTGTGAGTTAAAAGCCAGCCTGGTCTACAGAGTAAGGTCCAGGCAGCCAGAGATGTTACACAGAGAAACCCTGTCTCAAAAAAAGAGAAGAAAAACAAAAGCAAAACAAAACAAAACAAAAACTAATGATAGCTCATGATGGCAAGAATGTGGAGTAAGGGAAACTCTTCTGCACTGCTAGTGGAAGAATAAACTTACTATGGAAATCAGTGAGGTAGTCCCTCAGGAAGATGGGAATAGAATTGATTTACCTCAAAATCCAGCTAAAAAAAACTCTTGGTAAAATAACCAAGAAATGCTTCATTCAACTCTAGAGACACTTGCTCAGATATGCTCATTGCTGTTTACCTATAATATCCAGAGATTGGAAGCAACCTAGATGTACCTGTACAGAAGAATGGAAAGAAAATATGCTCCACTGACACAACTGTATCACCCATTAAAAAAGTCATGAAAGTTGGATTAAAATAATAGAACTAGAAAAAAATAACAGCCTGAGTGTTCCCAAAGAGACAAATATGATATGCATTTTTATATGCGAATATTAGCTCTTAAGTCAATGATGACCATCTTATAAACCATAGAAGCAAAGAGGTTATGCATAGAGTATGGGGCTAGGAGGGACAGAAATATCTCAATAGAAAAGGGAAATATAATAGATAGTTTGGATTTAAAGGAGGTGAGGGTTGTAATCAAAGAATCAAGTGGGGAGGAGGAGGTGAACTTGGTATAATAAAGAAGGTATGAGGAGAGACATCTAATATTAAGTGCCATTTGAGGTACCATATGGAAATCTAATACAGTGGAAGCTTCAATAAATACATACCGATATGAAGGTAATCTAAATGAAACATAATGAGTAAGACAGAGTTCCTTCTGATCATCTCCTGTCAAGAAATGATGCTTCCTGTTCTCATAATTGGTTTTGTCTAGTTGAATTGTTCAAACCCATCCAGGCTATTGTCAAAACTATAGGTTCTTCTCCACAAACTGACTGCAAGACCCTGTTGCTGAAGACAACACCAATGCAGCTAATTAGAAATTAAAACAATCTCCCTAGTTCCTACACTGAATATTCACTCCTACATTCTAGCATGTTAGGTACAGGAAGGTACCCTGCATCCTACCAAGAGAAAAATGTAAACACCAAACCATTCATAAACTCTTGAATCTACAATTATATTTCGGCTGAAAGAAAATGCTAAAACAATGGTGGCATAGATGGTAGTACAAATCTTGTGGAGTAATGAATCAATATCTGATTTGATTGCAAGCCCACTCCAGGAAATGCAACGCATAAATGACCTTCCTGGGGTGACCATTAACTTGAATCTAGATAATCCAGAGAGGAAGGATAAAATAATAAAAAGAAAAAAAAGGAAAAAATTTGCAATAAAATGACTCATAATGACATGTGATACTCATAGATAAGTATTTTTGCTCAGCCATCATCAGAAAACCATCATCCTACAGAAGATGGAAACAAATACAGAGACTTACAGTTATATATTATTAACATATTATGAATAAAAGTGAGAGACCTTGAAACACTCATCCTAGCATGGGATGTCTCACTCAAATCTCTCCCCTCAGTGCTCAGGCAACCCTGTTGAAAAGGAGGAAGAAAGTGCAAGAGCCACCGGGGATGGGGGACACCAAAACTACAAGATCCTCTAAATCAACATGATCAAAGCTCAGATGCAATCCTAGAGATTGAGGCAGCATGCACCAAACCTGCACGGGCCTGCCCCAAGCCCTCTGTATATAGATTATGGCCTCTAGTTTAGTGATTCTATGTGATTCATTAGTGTGCAAATGAGTAGGTCTCTGTTTCTTGTGTTTGTTATTGGGCCCCCCCTTTTTTTTTCTTGTGTTTGCTTGTTTTGTCTGCTTCTGGTTTGTTAGTGCTTTTTAAATCATATAATATTGTATTACTATCCGCTTAGAAGCCTGTTTGTTTACTAATGAGAGATGGAAAAGGAATAAATCTAGATGGAGTGAGAGGCGAGGAATAACTAGATGGAGTAGAGGGAGGGTAACCTCCCTTTATTATGTGATATATTAGGATATATAATGTTAGACAAAAACTATTTTCTATAAATCAGGAGATGGAATAAAGGAAAAGAATTAAGATTGTTTCTCATTGCTGCTACAGCAACTAAACACAAACATTTAGGTTTATAGTTCCTGAAAATTCTTAGAGCAATTTTGGTTAATTCATGTGTCCAAGTGGTATTTCAGTAAATAAGACAAGGGTATTACTTGGGCAACATGCCTTCTAGATAGAGGTTATAAATCTATGAACTTGTATTTACCTGGTTTTTAAGGTGAATTTAGTACCTCGACTGATAAACTCCTTCTAGGAAGCATTCATTTTCGTAGTCACAGATGCTTCCTTGACTCATTATAACCCAGGCCCTATTTCTGTTAGTTTCTGTTTCCTGCCATGGACTCATGATAATCACCTTATAGCTCTGTGGCCATACCTTCCTCTCCATGGGAAAGTTATCAACGAAAACTGTAATTCAAAATAGCTTTTGTAAATTTATATTTTTGAGCTATACATTTTTCTCTGCTCCCCTCCCTTCCTCTACCCTCCATTTCAACCCTCTCCCATGGTCCCCGTGCTCCCATTTTACTCAGGAGATCTTTTCTTTTTCTACTTCCCATGTAGATTAGATTCATGTATGTCTCTCTTAGGGGCCTCATTGTTGTCTAGGTTCTCTGGGATTGTGAATTATAGGGTGGTTTTTTCTTCTTTTTTTGCTAAAAGCCACTTATGAGTCAATACAGATGATATTTGTCTTTCTGGGTCTGGGTTACTTTACTCAATATGATGTTTTCTAGATCCATTTGCTTGCAAATTTCAAGATGTCATTATTTTTTCTGCTGTGTAGTACTCCATTATGTAAATGTACCACATTTTCCTTATTCATTCTTCAGTAAAGGGACATTTAGGCTGTTTCCAAGTTCTGAAAATGACAAATGCTGCTATGAACATAGTTGAGCACATGTCCTTGTGGTACGATTGAGAATCCTTTGGGTATATATCCAAAAGTGGTATTGCTGGGTCGTGAGGAAAGTTGTTTCTTAATTTTCTGAGAAATCACCATACTGATATCCAAAGGGGTTGTATCAGCTTGCACTTACACCATCAATGCAGGAGTATACCCTTTACCCCACATCCTTCCCAGCATAAGTTGTCATCAATGTTTTTGACCTTGGCCATTCTTACAGGTGTAAGATGGAATCTTAGAGTGGTTCTGATCTGCATTTCTCTAATACTAAGAATGTTGAAAGTTTCCTTAAAAGTTTTTCAGCCATTTTAGATTCCTCTGTTGAGATTTCTCTTTAGGTCTGCACTCCCAATTTTTTATTGGATCATTTTCTCTTTTGATTACCAATTTTTTTTTAGTTCTTTGTATATTTTAGAGACCAGATCTCTGTCTGATGTGGCGTTGGTAAAGATCTTTTCCCATTATTTAGGCCGCTGAACACTGATGCAAAAATACTCAATAAAACACTGGCAAATCAAATCTAAGAACACATCAGAAACATCATCCACCATGATCAAGTTGGCTTCATCCCAGAGATGCAGGGATGGTTCAACATATGAAATTTTGTCAATGTTTCACCAAATAAATAATCTGAAAAATAAAAACCACATCATCATCTCTTTAGATGCTGAAACAGCCTTTGACAAAATACAACATCCCTTCATGATAAAAGTCTTGGAGAGCGCAGGGATACAAGGCACATACCTAAACATAATAAAGGCAATATACAACAAGCCAACATCCAACATCAAAGTAAATGGAGAGAAACTCACAGCAATCCCACTGAAATCAGAAACAAGACAAGGTTGTTCACTATCTTCATTATCTATTCAATATAGTTCTTGAGGTACTAGGTAGAGCAATAGATGAAAAACGGAGATCAAAGGGATAAAATTTAGGAAAAAATAAATTAAACACATAATATTTGCTGATGATGTTCTTGAGGTACTAGGTAGAGCAATAGATGAAAAACGGAGATCAAAGGGATAAAATTTAGGAAAAAAGAAGTCAAACACATAATATTTGCTGATGATATAATAGTTTACATAAGCGACTTCAAAAAGTCTACCAAGGAACTTCTACAATACATAAACACTTTCACTAATGTAGCAGGATACAAGGTTAACTCAAAAAAAATCAGTAGCCCTCATTTACACAGATGATAAATGGGCTGAGAAGGAAATCAGAAAAACATTACCCTTCATAATAGCCACAGTTGCATAAAATATCTCAGATTACCTCTAACCAAACAAGTGGAAGACGTGTATGACAAGAACTTTAAGTCTTTGATGAAAGAAATTGAAGACACCAAAGATCTCCCATGCTCTTGGGCAGGTAAAATTAACATAGTAAAAATGACAATCTTACAAAAAGCAATCTACAGAGTCAATGGAATGCCTATCAAAATCCCAGCAAATTCTTCACAGACAGTGAAAGAATGGTAGTAAACTTCATATGGAAAAGCAAACAAACTACGATAGCCAAAACAATCCTGTACAATAAAGGAACTTCTGGAGGCATCACAATCCCTGACTTCAGACTATACTACAGAACTACACTTCTGAAAACAGTCTGGTTTTGAAATAAAAACAGATAGGAGGACCAATGGAACTGAGTCGAAGACCCAGATCCACACACCTACAAACACCTAATTTTTGACAAACAAGGAAAAAATATAAAATGGAAAAAAGAAAGCATGTTTAAAAAATTTTGATAACATAACTGGATATCAACATGTAGAAGAATGCAAATATATCCATGTCTATCACCATGCACAAAACTCAAGTCCAAATGGATCAAAAACCTCAACATAAAGCAAAGTACACTAAAGTGTTGTAATAAGGCTGCTTGGTCATTCAAGCTGCTTGGCAGCTTAGCCCTGAAACAAACACACAGAAACTATGTTAATTAAATCACTGCTTGGCCCATTAGTTCTAGCTTCTTATTGGCTAACTCTTACATTTTATTAAACCCATTTCTATTAATCTGTGTATCACCACAAGGCTGTGACTTACCAGGAAAAATTCCAATGTCTGTTTCCAGTGAGGCTACATGGCTATTCTTAACTCCTCCTTCTTTCTCCCAGCATTCAGTTGAGTTTTCCCCACCTAGCTAAGTTCTGCCTTTCTATAGGTTCAAAGCAGTCCTTTATTAACCAATAGTATTCACAGCATACAGGGAGAAATCCCACATCACCTCCCATTTTATTTTTAAATAAAAAGGAAGATTATAACTTTAACATAGTAAAATTATATATACCAAAACAGGCATTAAGCAATAATTACATTTATAACAATATTTATATCTATTTTATCTTTTATCATAACTAAGGAACACTATAACTATTATTTCTTCAACTCCATCAAAGACTCCAGAATGATATAATATTACCTAAGTAAACAGAAAGTACATTGTAAGCAACTTCCAAAACTCTAGAATTGAGAGACTTCTAACTGCCTGGACAGCCACTTAACATTAGAGCATCCATCATCGGCCTACAGGCCCATTGTATCCAGCAGACTTTTCCATGAAGCAGAAATTTCAAAGGCAGTTTTCAGTCACTTTCCTCTGTGTCCTCCAGAGTGTATGGCAGACTCTTTGATGAAGCAGGGACATTGAGTATGGTCTCATTTTAGGCAAGTTCAGAAGTCATTTCTTTGTGGGTACCACATATCCAGTTCAGGCAGTCCATGAAAGATCTGTTTTTTGCCCAAATGGCTAACAGACTCCATAAAGAGCCTCTTTGATTCCCATCATCCTCTTGAAGTAATTGGTGCTGCCAGGAGGAGATGTGTCTCATTGTCATGAAAAGTCCTAAGTTCTTAAAATATTTTATATGCCATAATGTGTAGTCTTTGAAAGCTTTGAAGAGTACCTATCAGCTAAAATATATCTCTATATATCTAGAAAACCTACCTATCATGACTACAATCTTGACTATTATAGATGATTATGTATTAACCTGTATTTCTTAATCATACATTACATTTTTAAATAAGCTGAACAAACACAATACCTTAATCAAGATCAGAAATACATATGCAGAGTATAGCAAAATTGACCTTAAATTTGTATCAATAAACCAAGATCCAAACAAATGCAAAATATTCATCTCCATATCATATCCCCCATTAAATATAAATAAACATTCACAAACAATATTTGGAAATATGGACATAGTTCTCTCCAAACTACTTCCTGCTTTTTGTTGGGCAAATTAATTTTTGGGTTAGTTCACAGTGACCTTTTGTGGGGTCTTGGTCCATCAAACAATATTAATCTGGAAGTATTCCACAGGTTCTCATCTTCTGTGGAAACAAAAGAAGAACTTCTTTTCCAAAGCAACATATCCTTTGGTCCATATTTTGAAGACAAAATACCTTTAAAGTATATACGTTGTTTCTTACCTCCTTCACACTCAAAAAAATTCAAAGAAAACACAATAATATACATAATCCAGATTCTCTTTCTATATTCTTTCTTTACCTGGCTTTTCTTAGTTTTTTATTATATATTATATATTTTTATTATATAAATATATAATTTTAATATATATTTTATTATCTTTACTCCTTTAATCTGTGACTGTCTTACTCTGTCTCTTTAAAGGCTTTGTTTTATTTTTTATAAACCATTTACTTCTTTTTATAACTCTTTATATTCTTTTTCTTTTTCTTGCAAGCCTACGCACATTTTTTTTAAATACACTGTGACCCATTTATAGTTCTTTTATGTCTGAATCTGTCCTTGTTGCAAATTTGTAAACCTCATCCAGAATTGCTTCTTAAAATATTAAGCCCTTCTTATAAACTTAAGTGGTACCATTGCTAGCGGAAATACAGCATAGCCTACTTGTCCCACCCAGCTCAGTATGGTGGAGCTGTTTGCTGCCTCTGAGAGCCATGCTTACAGCCCCATTTTTAGGCACACAGCCAGTCTATGTTGCTATTAATCAAGTTGTTACAGTCTGCTCACAAACCCCATTTAAATGTTCAGCCTCCTAAAAGAATCAGAGGTCACGATAGCAGTATGGCACAAAAAGCCGGCATTTCAAAATGGTACAGAGTTTTTTCTGCTACCACTGAATCTGGAAAACCTCTATTAAAGGAGCTGTGGCATGCAGCTAGCAAACAGCAAGAAACTGTGTCTAGAATTCCTTTTCAAGCTCTCTCAGGTTTTATGTAGATTTAGTCTACCACATTGCTGCCAATTTGTTGTAATAAGGCTGCTTGGTCATTCTGGCTGCCTGGAAGCTTAGCCCCAAAATTACTATACAGAAACTGTATTAATTAAATCACTGCTTGGCCCATTACCTCTAGCTTCTTATTGTCTAACTCTTACATATTAATTTAACCCATTTCTATTAATTTGTGTATCACCATGAAGTTGTAGCTTACAGGGAAAAGTTCCAATGTCTGTCACTGGTGGGGCTACATGGCTTCTCTTAACTCCTCCGTCTTTCTCCCAGAATTCAGATTATTTTTCCCCACCTAGCTAAGTTCTGCAATTCTATAGGTCCAAAGCAGTCCTTTATTAACCTATGGTATTCACAACATACAGAGAGGAATCCCACATCAGTGAACCTCATAGAAGAGAAAGTGGGAAGTACACTTGAACGCATTGTCACAGGAGACCACTTCCTAAATATAACCTCAGTATCACAGACACTGAGAGAAACAATAAATGGGACCTCCTGAAACTGAAAATCTTCTGTTAGTTGGTCAACAAGACAAACTAACTTTTAAGCTAGGGGATAATTGTATCGCCTACTATAAATATGTTACAACATCCTCAGTAGAACAGAAGGTCTCCAAACATTGCTGTGCTGTTGTCATTGCTTCAAGGAAAGGCTTATATGCTAGTCTTTGAACTCTACCAGTGAAAATTATTTGAACTAATTTTAAAGGCTTTAGCACTACTAATTTTTCTATTGTGAAGCCTAGCAGTATGTGTATTTTTATAGAAAAAGCCTATCTTTCATCTCTACAAGTTTAATATGGTCATTGAAAAGTGTTCTATCATTCTTAATGTGGTCATGCTTTCTAATGTTATAATATATAGATAGAACACATTGTTCAGTGGATAAAATGTACTTGTCTAAGGGATTATTTCTGAGCATGTTTATCTTGGCTAATGTTTTCCTTCATTTTCATACATTTTTCTACATCATCTTATAATTTGATGAGTACAATGAAATCTAGCTTTACTGTTGATTGTTTTGTTAGTATCACATGCTTTAAAACTTTGGACTTTTCTTTGAGATATGCAGTGTTTTGAGAATAGTTTCTTTTTCAATTTTGTTTTCTTATTTGTTTTGTTTTGTTTTCAAGACAGCTCAAAGGTTCCCCACCCTTTACCAATCTTCCCTGAAGCAAAGGATGAATAGCTAGTACAATGGTTCAAATAAACAGATAAAAGGTAAGAAAATGTTAAAAACAGAGAAGGTACCCAATAAGACATAGCCATAGGCCCTTAGATAAAGAAAATATTTTGATAGACTAGCTATTTTTACATCCGTATATAAGACTACTCTTTTTTGCATTTTATTAAAAAATAAGAGCAATAACCAAAAGAAAACTAAGTCAGTTTGCAAAAACATGTGGAAATGATATCTTGGATGCAAACAAGCACTTGATGTGTGATATAAAAGAGGGATAAACTTATTTTCTTCTTTATGTATTCTTCTCTCATAAACTACATGTGACCACAGTTGGCCCTCCAACCACTCCCACTAATCTTCCCTCCTCTCCCCATAGATATACTGTTCTATTTTCTTTCAGAAAAAGCAGGCCTCACAACGATATCATACAAACACAGCATGATGGGTACAATAAGACGAGGCTTGAACCCTTATATCAAGGCTTGGAAAGGCAACCCAGTAGGATGAATGACCCCAAGAGCAGATGAAAGAATCAGAGACACTGCTCCCATTGCAACTATTAGGAGTTCCACGCTAACAACCACAACATAAATGGAGAGGATCTAACATGTTTTCTTTATTGAATGTCTCTTGGCTATTTAGCCTCTGACTCATGGTAATGTTGGACATGAGT
This sequence comes from Ondatra zibethicus, assembly GCA_004026605.1. Taxonomy (NCBI): domain Eukaryota; kingdom Metazoa; phylum Chordata; class Mammalia; order Rodentia; family Cricetidae; genus Ondatra; species Ondatra zibethicus. Next base: position 30,405 of record PVIU01021524.1, read on the forward strand.
TCCTACTAGTGGCTTGAATCTCAAATTAGACCAATCATCAGTTGGACACTTCCTCAAGTTCTGCACCCCCCCCCACTGCCTAGGCATATCTTGTAGACAGTATAGATTGTAGGTTGATATTTTTGTGGCTGGATGAGTTTCCCAGTTCCAGCACCGACAGCCTGACAGTTCCGGAAGATGGCTGATTCAGGCTGCTTATCCTAGTAGGAGCACTCGCTAGGGTCACCCTAATAGATTTCTGTGAGATATCTGCTGCTCTAAGGTTCCACATTGTCCCACAAATTCCCTCCAACTCTAGTCATCCTTTTCAGTATTTTCTTACTCTATCTCTCCTGCTCTATTGTTCTCTATTATTATACCTAAAGGCCTTCAGTCAAACCACAAAATCTATTCTCTTTCCCCTTTCCAGGGAGACCCGTGCATCCCCCTTATAGTCATCCATGTTACTTATTTAGTCTCTCTGGGTCTGTGGATTACAGCATGATTATCATTTACTTTAAAGCTAATATCCACTTATAAGTGAGTGCACACAGTGTTTGTCTTTCTGTGTTTGAATTACCTCACTTAGGATGGCCTTTTCTAGTTCTATTAATTTGCCTGAAATTTCATGATGTCATTTTTAGTAGCAGAATTATTTATAGTCATTGTATAAATGTATCAAATATTCTTTATCCATTCTTTTGTTGAGGGACATCTAGTTTATTTCCAGATTCTGTCTGCTATGAATAATGTGACTATAAATATAGTTGAGCAGGTATCTTTGTAGCAATATGGATCATCCAGTGAGTACATGCACAAGTGTTATAGCTGGATCTTGAGGTAGATCAATTCCCAGATTTCTGAGGAACCACCAGACTGATTTCAGTAGTGGTTGTACAAGTTGGCATTCCCACCAGCAACAGTATAGATTTCCATTTTTTCCACTTCTTTGAGCTGTCACTTGTGTTAATGG
>PVIU01021525.1:0-31379 GCA_004026605.1 Ondatra zibethicus
TTCGGCTGCTCTGAAGCCCAACCCCTGGGTCAAAAAGGCAGCCTCTTGGGGGTGTGACCCATGCTCGCGCATGCGTGGCTAGCCTCACCCCTGTGCGCAGGTGCGAAAGCCTGGGTCGCCCGCCATTTGCGTCACCAGCGTCTGACGCACCTACGCGAGCCGTCTGCGCATGAGCAGCGCGGCCTTTAAAAGTCAGAGGGGCCATTCCCGCGCCCTCTTTCTCCTCCCCCCTCCTCACGTTTCCTCGGGCCCGTGAGCACACCCCTCTAATAAATCTTCTTGCGTGGGTTCGTTCGTTTCTCGTGTCTTTCCACACGTGCCAAAAACCACAACAATTATAATAAAGAAAAACATCCAGATATGGTAGTGCAAAACTATGATAGCAGGATTACAGGGAGACCTGAAATTTAAAACAAGCTTGAACTAAATATTAAAAAATCAAAAGAAAAAACTCACAAAAAACCCCACTAAAAATAAAACTAAATTGAACATGCAAAGAGATAGATAAGTGAATAAAGACTCTTGCTTCTGAGGCTGTAGATGTGAGGTCAATCTCTGTACCCACATGGAAGGAGAAAACAATATACCACAATTCTTTGACTCCTACATGTACACACCCTCAACTAAATAAATAACTGTGGAGCATAAAGGATTTTTTTTCAAATAAAATAAACAAAAGTTATGTAAATAACAACCTATAATGCATTTTGAATCATGGAGATTAACTGGTGATTCGAAGAAGACATTATTCAGTGAAAATGCCTCTTCCCTGTGGAGTGGGCTGATGTATATATTACTTCCACACATTGGAATTCAAGTGAGAGTATTAATATGTATTATACAGGATTATCAGGAAGATAATAAGTGAAGCATAAAGGAGTTTCTAGATACATAGAATTCATACCATTCCTGAATTTGCTTCAGCTTTTTCTATGGAGTCATTTTGGAATTTTCTGTTTAGGACTCTGTCCACCAGAGGGCAGGAAGAGAAAAGCATCGGATTCCTGTGACAGCTTCTAGATTGCTGAGTTGTTCATTTAGCACACATTGTTAAAATATCAGTTACAGTCATTTCATGATTTTAAAAGTTGAATGCTTTGAATGATTTCTTTGAACTTGTTTCGTTCCTTTAAATCAATTCTATTCTTTCATGACTTTTCACTTGTACTCCTGTTAATTTCTTATACATCAAATAGTTTCTGAGGGGAAGGTACTAATTTGCTTCTCAAATTCCCCTACTTTACTGCTTACATAACTTACTAAATATTGGTTAAACAGTAATTAATAACCTGCAACTTAATAAAATAAGATAGTTGCCTATTTGTAAAAGAACAACTGATCAACATCTATAACCACCACAAGAATACAAAGGAAAAGGAAATGTCCCAGTAGGCAAGCAGGCATGGGAGAAGTTCATCTGCTTTGAAATATTGCTTTAAGGGAAAGTTATTTTAAATTAAGAAAACTGAGAAAATTATTGTAAATTAAGAAGACTGAGAAAGTTTTTCTATTGTATCAAACAACAATGACATCAGAATTCTTCATAAACCACATGCTCTTCATTAGTCCCTATCTCTCTAACGTGACCTGCAAACTCATTCTATATGAGGAGGTCATATTGCTAATTGGTTGAGCAGAATATCATGAATGTCCAAGGTCACGTATTTCAAGTTTTATTCTAAGTTTCTCGATGGGCTATCAGGATCTGGGTCAAGAACACATGAAGAATTATACCCAAACCTTCAAGGATTAGCTTAGCCAAGGAATAGCAGACTTATAAGCTGACTGAGAAATAATTCTATCATAACTCAAAACAGTGAGTGCAAATAAGCTAGAAAGATAAAAATAAAACGAAAGAATGTCCTTAAGGGACATACAACAATTTTTTAGGGAAATGAGGAATGAAAAATATAGATTAAAAAATTGAAAAAAATCGAGAGAAAATGAAGGAATGGAGGGAACTATCTAGAGAGTGTTTTTACAACTCTACTTTCTATAATCAACAGAAGAATAACTATCTAGGAGTAAGTTTTAACTCACTGGTATCACATGCTTAACACATGGAAGGAAATGGTTTTCCTGACCAAACACAAAAAATAAATTGAAATACAAGAAAGATATAGAGCGTAGAAGGGAGAACAGTATGCAAAAGTAGGAAAAGAACATTTTGAAGAAAATGTTTCACTTTAACATCATATTTTAGTGTCTTGAGAAGGCAGGTAGTTGGAGTCAATGTGTTATCAATAGAGTTTATGACCAGCACTGCCCTTACTTTAAAAACTCAGTTGGCAAACAGATAGGCTTCACAGGTGACACAAACTTTCTTCATAGAATCTTTTCTAGGAGCACAGTTTTTCATCTCTAGTGCATTTTCTGTACCACATATACATCTTTTTCACCTTAGCCCCTATCTTGAAACCTAAATGATTACCTCATTTGCATCTTTCAAGGCCACAACCATGCTTACAGAATTGGTAGATGTGACATCTAAAATCCTATTCAATTACAGGACAAGGCACCACCCAAGCAGTGATAGGAATTGCTCTGGCCAGAGATAATGGCATTACCAAAGACATGATGTAAACAGGAGCATTGAGCCTATTGAATGCATTGCTGGGATAGCATTTGCAAGTTGAAAACAGATGAGGCTACAGAGATTACAAGGTTACTGAAGTCATTTGTTCTCAAAGTATAAGAGAACAGGTCAAAAGCATGACATCACACAGAGTTTTTTAGATGTGAATAAATACATGCCTATTCCTACAAGCATTTCATCTTCATATTCTAAATTGTCTAATTAGATGATTCCCTAGAAACATTGAGATGCTGGATTTGAACTATACCACAGCCACATGTTAACACAAAGAAAGCCACTGTTCCCAGATAAATATAACAATCTTTTTTGAATAGAAAAAAAAAATTGGTCAGAGAAATTTGAAAAGTTAAAGTATTCCATGTTTCCCACTGAATAACTCAATAAAAACAGTAATCATAAAGCTCACTCCTATAATCCCAGTAGTCAGGGGGTTAAGACTCAGCTATCATGAACTTGATGACAAACTGGGCTAAATAGTTAAATTCTGTCTCCCAAGGCACACAAATGTGTCCTTTAGGCAAAATATATTTGTGTGGGGGTAAATACTATTGTTAATCAAGAATAGAAGCCATCTATATCTAAAGAACTTTGTTTAATGGCAAGATATACGGATGGCAAGACTTCTAATGTTTAAGTTAATCAGTGGTGAAAAAGAGATAAAACTGTCATGTTAAAAAAAAAAAAGAGGAGCCTACAACTACCATGGAACCAGGTCAAAGCCAGCAAAATCCACAGAACAAGCCCAGGCCATCAGCCTCTGTGGGATCAAGCATGAGACAGGGACATGCATAGAAGCAGGTGCAAGCCAGCTACCTCCATGGGAACGTGCCCATGTCAGCATCCTCTGCAGGAGCAAGTAGAAGGGAGTGACCTCTGAAGGAGCAGGCCTGATCCAGTGAACTCCATGGAACTGGGCCCGAGCCAGCAAACTCTTTGGGAACAGTTCCAACCCAGGGACATCTGTGTGAGCAAGTCCATGTCAGCAACCACTGCAGGAGCAGGTACGAGGGTTTAACCTCTGAGGGAGCAGATCTGAACCAGTGATTTCCATGGCACCGGGCCCTACCCAGCGACCGCCAATGGAACAGGCCCAAGTGAGCAACCTCTGTGCAACCAGACCCAAGCCTGTGACATCCATGGAACCAGCCCTAGGCCAGTGACTTTAGCAGAAGCAGGACTGAGCCAGGGATATTCACAGGAGAAGGCCCAAGCCAGTGACCTTCTCATGAGCAGGTCCCCAAGCCAACACACTCCACAGGTTCAGGCCTGAGACAGTGACCTCTGCCTGAGCCAGTGAACTCCTTGGAAGCAGGCCAGAACCAGCAACCTCCTCAGGAGGAAGCCCAACCAGGTGACATACATGGCAGCATGCACAAACTACCTCCACAATTGCAGAGGAAACTCCAATAGTGCCAAGAAAACTATAGGAAAACTGAGCAACCTCCAGGATGACTAGAACCATGACCCCAACACCACAATGAAGAGAAATCATCTGAGCATTGGATCTACAGGTACCTGGAAGAGTGATCAGGAAAGTCACAGCCCCAGTTACACTAATTAGAGGAAAAGATTGGTAGACAAGGTAAGAACACACTGAATACCACAAAGAGCAGCATAGTACCACCAAAAACTAGTGGCTCTACAACAGCAAGAAATGAACACATCAATAAAGAGGAAGTAGAAGAAAATTACCTAAATATTAACTTTAAGAGAATATTTGAGATTGTTAAAGAGGAAATAAAAATTTTTCTCAAAGAAATTGAGGAAAATTAAAAAAATGGAAGAAATCAACAAATCCCTTAACGAAAACCAAGAATAAGTAATAAAACAGGTGAAAGAAATGATTCAAGACTTAAAACCAAAATAGAGACAATGAAGAAAACACAAACCAAGGGAATTTGGGAAATGGAAAATATGGGGAAATGATCAGGAACCACAAAGGCAAGCAAAAACAGCAGAAAACAAGAAACAGAAGAGAAAATCTGAAGAATTAAATATAAAATAGAGGAAATAGACTCATTGATAAAAGAATTTGATCAAGGGAAATCTCAAGTACTTTTGCATTTTCTTTTTGGTGCTCTAAAATTCTCACTTCCTTTTTTAAAAAGCACCTTCAAAGCAATTTCAGTCCACTCTCTAGAACTTTTGAGGTTAACTGAGCCCAATATTGAGGCATGGCTTTGCTACTAAAAGCCCACATTTTAACCATTTCCCTAACAAAGGATGAATGTAGTCCATAAACTACAATTCTTGATTTAATTTATTTTAGATCAGTCATACATATGAACTCCCATGTATATTCCTTGACAACCTTAGGGTACTTGGAAGCAGATACTTTTTCTGATGTTATTACTGGAAAGGCAGGCAGAACTCTGGGGAAGCTATCCCAGAAATTTTTACATACTGAAGAATTTAAATTTTGCCTTCTTACCTTTTGTTACTGGTCATCAAATTTGATAATTTCCTCAATCTTTTCAAATCTATTTACCACTGCCTTTTGTAACATCTGGATCTCCTGTTAAGTGTTCTGCTCTAATGCCTTCATTGAGGATTCTAAGGTATGAAGTCTGTCCAGTAGAAATAATGTCTCGTCCTTGGACATAATCTTTATAGCATCCATATTACCTCCTTGGAGAGACATTCTGTCAATCAATCTGTCATACCCCTTTGACAGTGTCTGATTAATACATTCAACAGTGCAAATTCTCTCAAATAATGTTTCAAAACCCACTGTCATTGATTGGGTTTTATGTGCATAATCGGCTGTTTCCTTCTCTAGAGTGCTGATTCTTCTTTTAAATAAATTACTGTGAGTTTATACTGCAGCACACCATGCCCGTCTGTGCTCTATGTGTCAACATACAGTTTGGGAACTGGGAAAGGGGTTGGAGATTGAAACATACAGACACAGAGACAGAGAGACAGAGACATGGGCCATCCTTGATTCCAGAATCATTGAAACAGAAATGCCCCAAGAATGCCCCTATATTGTGTTCAGGGGCAGCTTATATAGGGATAGCCACATCCCTGCCAAACCCACCAGAAACCACTCTTCTGCCATCAGGAACTCCTGAGGGTCTCGTGTTCAGAGCAGCTGCAGGCTGTCTCAGAGCAGAGGAAAACAAGTTGTTTACAAGAAATTCAGGATCTGGGGGTTCACAGCTCCCAACATCTCACCCTGACTTTTTATATAATTAGAAAAAAGAAGAGCAACTAACCATATGCAAATCCCACAAGAAATCCAACTACTCTTATAAGCTGGAAAATGCCCTAGCGAACATGCTCATTCTACGGTCAACATAAATAATATTAAATGCTGATGCCAGCTACAAGATAGTCACAGCAGCCATCTGGCTAATCAACAATTTTAACTGTAATGAAGGAAGCTGCAGGTGTGACAATAGCAGCCACCTGTGGTAATCCCAAAGCCTCTAGGGTGGCTTGGCAGTTTCTCCTGTCTCTGCCTCCTTTAGCAAATCCTACTGGTGTGTACCACCACAACCAGCCCCAGGCAGCAGGCAGGCTCAGAGACCTTCCACAGGTACTTCTCGGGTGCTTTGGGAAAGCATGCTGCTCGTGCCGCAGAATCTTGGGCGTGCAGATATTGCCACTGCTTTTCCCTTGCCCTGCTGCTGCCTTTTCCATATGCTGCATGCAGATGGGCTGCCCAGCTGGGTCTGTGTGGCTCCAGCTTGTCTTGGCTCCAGCATTTGTTGCCACATTTGCTGATAGTCCTAGCACCAACATGGCATTCGCTTGCTGCTCTGGAACCACTGAACAGGCCCCGCCTTTAGGGAATTTGGGCATCACCAACCATGCTAAACGGGAGCACTACATTCTCAGGGATATTTTACATCCTTCTATCCATATTTTTTACATAAACATTTCAGGGAGCATCAAATCCTTATATTACATCAACGTTTCACATCAAATCCTTCACAATACCCTTTTTAAGCAATTCTTAGAGTCAAATGTCTTTTTCAGTCCAGAACACAAAAGACAACACAATCAATATGCACATCTTATCTTTTTGAGCTGTATACATTCTATTTTTTACAGGACTCCAATTCACCCTCCCACCTCCTCTTTATCTGGAGGGTGTCCCACAGAGAATGTCTGGGCATGAAAACACATACTCTTTTCTCTTTTTAAACTTGCTCTTTTTCTTTCATTCTTTTTGTACCCTTTTTTACTCTTTTTTAAAATCTTTTCACTATTCCATTTTGAGGCCTTTCAGTTTACCCTCCTGCCTACTGTTTTGGAGGGCATCCCATAGAGCATCTCTGGGGATGGAAAAACCCATAGCACTCCCCAATCTACCCTCCCCATTCCCGATGGTGACTTCTCAGAATTCCCTATTTCCCAATCTCGGTGGGACCTCCACTTGCAGTGCACTACACCCATCTGTGCTCTATGTGCTGCCATACAGTTTGGGAACTGGGAAAGGGGCTGGAGATTGAAACATACAAAGACACAGAGACAGAGAGACAGAGACATGGGCCATCCTTGATTCCAGAATCATTGAAACAGGAATGCCCCAGGAATGCCCATTTATTGTGTTCCAGGGCAGCTTATATAGGGATAGCCACACCCCAGCCAAACCCACCAGAAACCACTCTTTCATCAGGAACTTTTGAGGGTCTCATGTTCACAGCAGCTGCAGGCTTTCTCAGAGCAGAGAAAAACAAGTTATTTACGAGAAATTCAGGTTCTGGGGGTTCACAGCTCCCAACACTGTACCATTTCCAAAAGTATCTCAGTTGACCAAGTTTTGTGAGTTAAATTGGTCATATCCTTCTTTATATTTCCAAACTCTTTCCTAAGAAGTGTGGTTTCTGTCTGAAAAGACTACCATTTCTAAAAATGCCTCATTCCTAGCCCTATTGTCAAACCATATTTTTATGAAAAAAATATTGAGTACAAGACTTATCCCCAGATAATATGCAATATGCAGAAAGAGTTATCTTACATTGAAACTACTGAATTTATACCAGATGATACAGAACTGACTTCATTGTTTATCGAGGTACAAGATATGATCAGGAATAGGCTTTGTCCTATATACATAACACACATCCGATCCCATACGGGTCTGCCTGGTCCTCTAGCACAAGGTAATGCAGAGATTGATCAATTATTGATTGGAAGTGTGCTGCAGGACTCTGAATTTCATAAAAAAAAAACACCACATCAATAGTAAGGGTTTGAAGAAGGAATTTTCTATAACGTGGCAACAAGCTAAGGAGATTATAAAGAGATGCCCTACTTGCTCTTTATATAATCAAACACCACTACCTGCAGGACTAACCCAAAGGGTACTCAAAGGAATGAAATTTGGCAGATGGATGTGTTCCACTTTGCAGAATTTGGCAAGTTAAAATATGTACACCACACCATTGACACTTATTCAGGTTTACAATGGGCAACGGCTTTAAGCTCAGAAAAGGCTGATTCAGTAATCACACATTTATTAGAAGTCATGGCCATAATGGGTATACCTGCACAAATAAAGACAGATAATGGTCCAGCCTATGTCTCTAGGAAAATGAAACGGTTTTTTGCTTATTATAATATTAAGCACATCACAGGTATACCTCACAACCCTACAGGTCAAGCAGTTATTGAAAGATCAAATCGAACTATAAAGGCTATGTTAAACAAGCAGAAAGGGGTGGAAAATGCCCCCAGAAATAGATTACATAATGCTTTATTAACCTTGAATTTTCTTAATGCTAATGAGAAAGGTACAACGGCAGCAGAAAGACATTGGATAATGGAAAAGTCTGCTGAATTAAATCAACCGGTTTATTTCAAGGATGTGCTGACCTCGCAATGGAAGCCAGGAGATGTGCTGTATTGGGGAAGGGATTTTGCTCTTGTTTCCACAGGAGAAGAAAAATTGTGGATACCATCGAAATTAATAAAGGTTTGGCTTGAAGAGGAGATACCTCTTGGAAAGGAGGAATAACAGCTCATCTACAATGATGTTAATCATACAGGTGGTAAGATAGGAATATAGGATGGGGGCAGGGTTCTGTTCTTATCTTTGCAGGACAACACTCATCTTCACAGAATACAAGGGACCATGGATATTTGAATACTGACAGATGGAAACAGTTTACAACCCTATAAGGATCAGCAAGAAAATAGGTTCTGTAAGTGAAAATATTCATAACATACATTTAGAGGCACACGAATATACTTATATTTATAAATACATGGAGCTGGTTTTGGAATTGGACTCTGGCTCAGTCCCTCTCTAATTCCAAGCCTGTTATTAAGAGAAAACCCAGAGCTTCTGTCTCATGTCACAAACCATGATATTAGACAGAAGGAGAAAATAATTTATAAAACTTCTTTGCTTTCTTCATATCTATTTCTGTCTTTATCATGCCTTTCATTGAATATGTAAGTCTTCACATAAATAATGCTTAAGTTTTCCATAATAAGCAATAAATTTTCCTGCAGTAATCTTTGAAGTTTCCAGGAAGAAAATGGTGACCCACAACAACTCTACCTGGTTACTATGACATCATGCTGCTGATAGCGCTACTACGAGACCTGTTTGGATACCAGCTGCACAGGATGGTTCCAATTTGGTTAGCTTACATGGTGCACTTCTTTTACAACATCTGGCCAGACCTCCATGAACTACTCAGAGACTATTTGCAATTTTACCAGGCCAAATATTAATCTGGTAATTTAACCATCATTTATTTTAACAGGATCCCCTAGAAAGAACATCGCCCCCATGACAGCTGGAAGTAACTTTAGAGGATGACGTCCCCTCTCCCAGCAAAGTTTGCCCTCAAGCTTAGGGACATCAATTAGGGGTTGATTATAACTGGTATATGGTTGAGGGATGGGGGAGGAATTTTATAGACTCAAAAAAAAGAGGGATATTTGGATGATGGGATAAAAGATTGTATTTATGAGTTACTGTTTTTAGACAATTATATTGGTATAGATTTCTGTATATTGATAAAAGTTAAATTATATTGAATATTATATGCATGTATTCTTCTACCTGTGTTTGAAACATTGTTTATGTATTGATATATATATATATTTACCATACTGCAATGTACATTACTACCTCCGATTAAGATACTTATACATTGCCTATATTTGAAAGTCATCATCCTCATTTATTGCACAGTTGTTTATTATCTTAGTCTTTAAGTTAGATAGGTATTGAGAATTATAGATCAGTAGTCATCTGTGTTTGTTATATTTATGATCAGACTAATCAGGTTCTTTAGATACATAGAGATTATATTCAGTATAGATAGATAATCTTCAACCTCTTCAAGGAGATGTAGAAAATGGCCTTCAATATAATCTAGAGTTTTGTAGTTTCACGAAAATGAGACACACTCACTCCTGGTAACACCAATCTATTCCCAAGAGAATGTTGAGCACCAGAGACACTCCATCTGGAGCCTTTCTTCTTGGCAGAACTGGCCTCTGGGCAAAGAAATTCCCATACCTCAACCACTGACAGAGATAGTGAGTATCTGTAAATGGATAAACAGAACTGTCATATCCTGCCAAGACAGGGTAAGATAGTTTTGAAAAGTTTCTTGCTCTTGAAAATGGTATGTCAGTTACTTTAGGCCTTAGAAAAAGTTGGTTGCTTCAAATTGCATATGAGACTTTGGGTGACTGCCAAGGTAGTCAGTTGTCTCTGTCATTTGTTGCACACTGTGGAAGTTTCCTGATTACACGTCCTGTCCACTCAAGTAATATTGTTTTCCTTCTCAGATCTCTGATGGAGTTGAAGATTAAATAATGATAGTTACCTTCCTCACAGTTTAGCCAAGCTTAATTTCAATGTAATACTTAGACTCCTTAAACTAGAATGTTTATTAAAACTTCTTTTATGCATTCTTTGCTTAATATTGTTTATTGTTTAAAATTTTGCATTTGGTGTCTGTTCCAATTGTATATAGCTATGTTGGGTTTGGATTAATCCTGTTTAGACAGAAGGGGGAGATGATGGGGGAAGAGCCACTAGCCAATCACATCATGTTGGGGTGTGGCTACTGGGACCCCAGGTAGAAAATCGGGAGAACACAGGTATGCGCTCTCTCCATGAGGTATCCGCCAGATGGATTGGATTACGGCTTGAGTAGAGTGATTTCTCCTTTTTTCTTTCATTAAAAATACCTGTTTCTATTGAGCTGGCTTGGTTAATGATTTGTGCTGACTTAATACTTCATCATCATCAGAAGACAAATTTGCCCACTGTCTTCATGTGAAATAAATATATTACTCAGGGATTTAGATAGAGCAATAGGACAGTAGAAGGAGATCCCTGGGAGAAAGAAGTCAAACTCTCAATATTTACTGATGATATGAAAGTTTATATAATCGACCCCAAAAATTCTTCCAAGGACTTCCTACAACACATAAACACATTCAGGAATGTAGCAGGATACAAGATTAACTCAAAGAAAACCAGTTGTTCTCCTTTATACAAATGATAAATAGACTAAGAAAGAAATCAGAGAATCATTATCCTTTACAAAAGACAGAAAGAACATAAAGTATGTTGGAGTTACTCTAACCAAAATGTAGAAGACCTATTTGACAAGAATTTTAAATCTTTGAAGAAAGAAATTGCAAAAGATACCAGAAAATGGGAAGATCTCTTATGCCCTTGGACAGGTAGAGTTAACATAGTAAAAAGGGCAATGTTATGAAAAGCAATCTACAAATTCAAAGCAATGTTCATCATAATTCTTTGCAGACCAAGAAAGAACAATGCTCAACTTCATATCTACAAACAAAAAGCCCAGGATAACAAAAACAATCCTGTACAATAAAGGAAATTCTGGAAGCATCATAATACCTGACTTTTTTCTCTGCTACAGAGCTACAGTACTGAAAACAACATGATATTGGCATAAAAACAGTCAAGAGAATCAATGGAATTAAATTGAAAACCCAAATATCAATCCACACATGTACAAGCACCTGATTTTTGACATAGAAGTAAATAATATAAACGGGAAAAAAGATAGCATATTCAACAAATTGTGCTGGCATAACTGGATATCAACATATAGAAGAATAGAAATAGAGCCATGTCTATCACCACCCACAAAACTCAAGTCCAAATAAAGCAAAAACATCTACATAAAATGAATTTTACTGTACCTCATAGAAGAGAAAGAGGGGAGTATATTGAGCATATCGGCACAGGAGATCACTTCCTAAATATAACCCAGGCAACACAGAAACTGAGAGCAACAACTAATAACTGGAACCTCCTGAAACTGAGACACTTCTTTAAAACAAAGGACATGATCAACAAGACAAAATGTCAGCCTACATAATGGGAAAAGATCTTCACCAACCCCACATTGGAAAGAGGGCTGATCTCCAAAATATACAAAGAACTCAAGAAATGTGTCATCAAAAGAACAAATAATCCAATACAAAAATGGAGTACAGACCAAAACATAGAATTCTCAGCAGATCAATCTAAAATGGCTGAAAGAAAATTAAGAAAATATTCAACAACCTTAGCCATCAGAGAAATGCAAATTAAAACAACCCTGAAATTCTAACTTATACCACCAAGAACATCCAAGATCAAAAGTATTGATAATAGCTTATTCTGTAGAAGATGTGGGGTAAAGGGAACTCTCGTCATTGCTGGTGGGAGTTCAAGCTAGTATGACCACTTTGGAAATCAGTATGGTAATTTCTCAGAAAATTAGGAAACAACCTATCTCATGACCCAGAAATATCACTTTTGGGTCTATACACAAAAGATATTCAATCATACCACAAGGACATGTGGTACTACATTCATGGCAGCATTGTTTGTCATAGCCAGGACCTGGAAACAACCTAAATGCCCCTCGAATGATGAATGGATGAGGAAAATGTAGTTCATTTACACAACGGAGTACTACACAGCAGAAAAAAAGACATCTTGAAATTTTCAGGCAAAGGAATGGATCTATCAAGCATCATATTGAGTGTGGTAACCCAGACCCAGTAAGATAGATATAATATATACTAGCCCATAAATGGCCTTAAGACATAAAGCAAAGAAAAGCCAGCCTACAATTGGCACCAGAGAACCTAGACAGCCAATAAAACCCTAAAAGAGACATACATGTATCTATTCAACATGGGAAGTAGAAAAATTCAAGATCTACTGAGTAAATTTAAAGCATGGGGAGCATGGGAGAGGGTAGAAATGGAGGAGGGAATAAGGGAGAAGAGTGTGCATGGATATAAAGGATGCCAAATTTCTCAATTGCTCTTGTGAGTAAAGGAGTGATTTTAATATTACCCAACACTGTAAACCTGAGGTACAGCATTGCAGAGATAGCTGGGATGGGGTGTGGGTGGAGAGTGTCTTTGGAAAACCTCACGATCGACAAGAGTTCAGTTTAGAATGCCAGAGTGTGAAGAATGGGAGAAGGAATGCTCTCATACTGAGAAGCATATGTGAGAAGTGACTTTCACTTGTCAACCTGCTGGAGGAACCTCTGCCTTACGTCCTGCTCTGATCTAGAAACTGTAGACATGATATTGTGCTTCTCATCAGCTACTCCTGCTGTAAAAGTAACAGTCAGGTGGAAATGTGAATGAGGAGGAAGAGGAAATTCCAGAGTCCATGGCATTTATCTTCCCTCACCTTAGACATTAGTATCTTCAACTGTAAATATGAGACCTTATTCTGTTTTCTACTTACCCATCTTATTTTGTTAATGGTTTTTAATTGAGCTATAAATTTTTCTTCACTCTTCTCCCTTCCTCCCTGCTATAGGAAATCCTACAGCCAGTAGCCTTTAAGTTAACCTCCCACATGGGTGTAGCTCCTTATACTATAAATGCCAATGTAAAGCATGCATCTAGTCTCTCTTCTGGCTGTGGGATTTGGTTGCTGTTCCTTGTTTGAGCAGAGGACTGTGATCTGTGAGTCTACCCCTAAATAAATAACCCTTTATTATACTCAATTCTGAACTAGTGTGGGATTTTTTTTTTAGTGACCATCTTCACCTCCCACTCCCTTCCTACCCTCTCCTGTAAACCACAGGCTACAAATTTACTCAGAAGTCATTGTCTTTTTCTCCTTCCTATGTAGAGCCTCATATAGCTCTATTAGTGTCCTCTTTGTTACCTAGGTTGTCTGTGGTTGTAGGTAGTTTTGTTCTTTGCTTTATGTCTGGAAGTCACTTATGAGTGAGTACATATTATATTTCTCCCTCTGGGTCTAGATTACTTCACTCAATATGTTTTTTTTCTAGATTCATCCATTTGTCTGCAAATTTCAAGACATTATTTTTATCACTATGTAGTACTCCACTGTGTAAATGTACCACATTTCTTTATTCATTCTTTGTTTCAGTGGAATCTTGGTTGTTTCCAGGTTCTGACTATTACCAATCATGCTGCTATGAACATAGTTGTGCACATGTCCTTGTGGTGTGATTGAGCATCCTTTCAGTATATATACAAAAGTGGTATTGCTGGGTCTTGAGGGAGATTGTTTCTTAATTTACTATGAAATCACTGTACTGATTTCACAAGAGGATGTACAAATATGTACTCCTACCAGCAGTGGAGGAGTGTTCTCCTTACTTCACATACTTTCTAGAATAAGCTGTCATCAGTGTTTTTGATCTTTGTCATTAAGACATGTATAAGATGGACTCTCAGAGTGGTTTTTATTTGCATTTTCTGGTGGCTAAGAATGCTTAACATTTTCTTAAGTGTCTGTCAGCCATTCAATATTCATCTGTTGTAAGTTCTCTGTTTAGATCTATACCCCATTTTTTATTGGACTATTCGGTTTTTTGATAACAGGTTTCTTGAGTTCTTTGTATATTTAGAATATTATCCCTCTGTCCAATATGGGGTTTGTGAAGATCTTTTCCTATTCTGTAGCCTGACGTTTCTGTCTTGTTAACCATGTCCTTTGCTTTCTAGAAATTTTTCAGATTCAGGAGGTCCCATTTATTAACTGTTGCTCTCTGTGTCTGTGCTAAAATTGTTATATTTGAGAAGTTGTCTCCTGCACCACGCATTCAAGTGTACTTCCCACTTTCTCTTCTATAAGTTTCAGTATAGTTGGTTTTATGTTGATGTTTTTGATTCATTTGGACTTGAGTTGTATGTATGGTGATATATATGGCTCTATTTGCATTCTTTTACATGTTGATACCCAGTTATGCCAGCACCATTTATTGAAGATTCTTTCTCCTTTTTTTCTTTATTTTTTTGCATTTTAAACTTTTAGCTGATTTTCAATTCAATTCCATTGGCCCTCCTGACTGTTTTTATGCCCATACCATACTGTTTTCATTACTGTACCTCTAATCCAGAGTTTGACGTCAGAAACTATATGGAAGAAACTTTACTCTACAGGATTGTTTTCCCTATATGGGATTTTATGTTTTTCCATATAAAGTTGAATAGTATTCTTTCAATGTCTGTGAAAAAAATTTGCCAGGAATTCAATGGACATTGCATTGAATCTGTAGATTCCTTTTGGTAAAATTGCCTTTTTTTCCTATGGTAATTCTACCTATCCAAGTGTATGGGGGATGTCTCCATTTTTTGTGTCTTCCTCAATTTCATTCTTCAAATATTTAAAGTTCTTGTCATGCAGGTCTTTAACTTATTTGGTTAGTGCTATCTAAAGATATTCTATGTTATTTGTGGATACTGTGAAGGGTAATGTTTCTCTAATTCCTTTCTCAGACTATATATCATCTGTATAAAGGAGAACTACTGATTTTTTTTTAGTTCATCTTGTATCATGGTACATTTCTGAAGGTGTTCATGAATGTAGGAGTTCCTTGGTAAACTTTTATGGTCACTTATATTTACTATCACATAGTCAGCAAATTGGAAGAGTTTGACTTTTTTTTTTCTGATTTGTATCTCCTTGATCTACTTTTGTTGTCTTATTGATCTAGCTAGAACTTCATTTGCAATAATTAATAGATATGGATAGTGTGGAAAGCCTTGTTTTGTTTCTGATTTCAATAGGATCACTTTGGGTTTCTCTCCAATTAGTTTGATGTTGGCTTGCTGTATAACACCATTATTATGTTTAAGTATGCTCCTTGTATTCCTGCTTTCTGCAAAACTTTTATCATGACACGATGTTGAATTTTGTCAAAGGTGTTTTCAGCATCTAATGAGATGATCATGTGGTTTTTTTTTCATTCAGTTTGTTTATGTGGTGGATTACATTGATAGATTATCATATGTTGAACTATCCTTGCATCTCTATGATGAAGCCTACTTGTTCATTCTGGATGGTTTGTCTGATGGGTTCTTGGATTCAGTTTGCCAGTATTTTGTTGAGTACAGTTTTGTGGAGTACAGGTTTTGAAATATGATGTACTAAATTACTGGAGTTCCTTCATGTTTGCTGTTATGTCACCCTTTTCATTTCTTATTTTGTTAATTTGTGTACTCTCTCTGCCTTTTTCTTAGTTGGGAGAAAGGTTTGTCTATTTTGGTAATTTTCTCAAAGAACCTTCTCTTTATCTCATTGATTATTTTTGTTGTTTCATCTCTATTTTGTTGATTTCATGTCTCAATTTGATTATTTACTATTGAACAGTCCTCCTGGGTGAGTTTGATGATTTTCGTTCTAGAGTTTTCAGGTGTTCTAGAAACTCATTAATGTTATGTTTTTCCAGCATCTTTATGTAGGCATTTACTGCTATGAATTTTTCTCTTAACAATGCTTTCCTTGTGTCCCTTAAGTTTGAGTAAGTTGTGTGGTCATTTTTGTTAAAGTTTAGAAAGTCTTTAATTTCTTTATTTCTTCTTTTAAATGAATTGATGGTTCAGGTGAGAATTGTTCAATTTCCATGAGTTTGAGAGCTTTCCTAAATTTGCGTTGGTGTTGAATTCTTACTTTAAGCAATCGGTATTCCTATAAGATACATGTGGATTTTCAGATGTTTTTCATTTGTCAAGGTTTGTTTTGTTACTAAGGATATGACTAATTTTTGGGAAGGTTTTCTGGGGTGCTAAGAAGGTATATTCTTTTATGTTTAGACTGAATGTTCTATAGATGACTATACATCCATTTGAGTCATAACATCTGTTAGTTTCCTTATTTCTCTGTTAAGTTCCTGTCTGAAAGTCCAGTGGTGAGATTGGTGTGCTGAGGCTTGCTACCATTAGTGTGTGGGGGCTTAATGTGTGATTTAAGCTTTAGTAGTATTATTTTTACATATAAGATTGCACTTTTATTTGGAGCATAAATATTTAGAATTGAGACTTCATCTTGATGGATTTTTCTGAGACAAATATGACATGTCCTTCCTTATCTATTTTGATTGATTATAGTTCAAAGTCTATTTTGTTGGATATTAAGATGGATACACCAGCTTGTGTCTTAGGTCCATTTGATTAGAAGGTTCTTTATTCCCAATGCTTTACTCTGAGGTCATGTCTGTCTTTGAGACTGAAGTGGTTTTCTTGTATGCAGCAGAAGGATGGATTCTGTTTTCACATCCAATCTGATAGCCTTTGTCTTTTAATAGGTGAGTTGAGCCCATTCATATTAAGAAATATTAATGACCAGTGATTGCTAATACCTTTCACTTTAGTTTTTGTTGTTGGTGATGTTATTGCATTCCTTCTTTGGGATATGGTGATGTGAGACCATTTATTTTCTGTGCTTTTGTGGGTATAGCTGATTTCTTTGGGTTGAAGTTTTCCTTCTACTACTTTGTATAGGGCTGTATTTGTGACTAGGTATTGTTTAAATCTGGTTCTGTCATGGAACATCTTGTTTTCTCCATCTATGTTAATTAAAAGATTTGCTGGGTTTAGTAGTCTGGGATGGCAACAGTAATGTCTTAATGTCTGCACAACACTTGACTAGGACATTCTGGTTATCATTGCTTCCACTGAGAATTCAAGTGTAATTCAAAGGATTCAGGTGGAATTCTAATTGGTCTGACTTTATATGTTACTTGGCTTTTTTCCTTTGAGGCTCTTAGTATTCATTCTTTATTCTGTATTTTTTGTGTTTTCATTATCATGGTGCAAAAGGAACATTTTTTTGGTCCAGTCTATTTGGTGTTCTGTTAGCTTCTTATAATTTCATAGGTATACTCATATTTAAGTTGCAAAAGATTTCTTCTTTGATTTTGTTGAATATATTATCTGTGCCTTTGAGTTGGACTTCTCCTTCTAACTCTTTTATTCTTAGGCTTGGTCTTTTTATGGTTTCCCATATTTCCTGGATATTTTGTGTTAAGCTTTTGTTATATTTAACATTTTCTTTGACCAATGAATCTATTTCCTCTATCATATTTTCAGTGCCTGACATGCTCTCTTCCATCTCTTGTATTCTGCTGTTTATGCTTACATTTGTGGTTTCTGATTTACTCATATCTTCCACTTCCAGAACTCCCTCAGTTTGTGTTTACTTTATTGTCTCTACTTTGGTTTTCAAGTCTTGATTTGCTCATTTCAGCTGTTTGATTGTTTTTTCTTTTAGGGATTTTTTTGATTTCTTCTTTTTTGTTTGTCTTTTCTTTACTTCTTTGAGGGAATTTTTCATTTCCTCTTTAAGAGCTTCAAACATTTTGCAAAAGTTATATTTAGGTCATTTTCTTCTGCTTCATCTGTGTTGTACTATTCAAGACTTGCTATTATAAAAATACAAATTTTTGTTGGTACTGGGTGTCTCTTTGTGTTGAGTGTGTTTTTACCTTGTTGTCTACCAAACTTTTCCTCCTATTGGTGAATTTGGGTATATATCTCTGGTGGTTGCTCCTTCAGGTGCCAGTGGATCCAAGGCTCAGATGCTCACTTGTGCTGGAGTTGGGGCCATGGTTCTGGTCACACTGGAAGTCACTTGGTGATCCTAGAGATTGGAACTGCTTGCAATGTCTCCAGCGGAGTTTGTACAGGTGGGCAGGTCTTCCTTGCTTGCTGGATCTAGCAGAGGTCAGGCAGGCAGGCACTTTCCTTGTCTGCTGGTTTCTGTAGAGATCAGGAGGTTCATCAGAAGAGCGTTTCTTGCTTGCTGGTTTTGCTTGGGGTTGGATCCCCACCTGTCTTCTTAAGGTTGCCTGAGATTTCTGACAGCTAACTCATGGATATAGCTGAAGGATTCCCAAGCTACAATCTGTAGATCAAACATGTTTCTGAGATCTGTAGATCAAACAGGTTTTTATGTATACATACTTGATTGTCTTACAAAAACATCAAGTGTAAGCTGCTTAAATCTGAGCTATGAATTCCCTCCCCCGGAAAGATATGTATCTCTGTCTCAGTAAATATGGTGTAATCTACTATAGCACTGTGTATTCACATCCAGTGACATTACCTGTATACAGTCACCATTCTTCTGAGTTCTTTTTACATTTTCCATCACCCGTCTTTTCTTTTCTTTCTTTCTTTCTTTCTTTTCTTTTTCTTTTTCTATTTTTTTTTTGATTTTTGAGACAGGGTTTCTCTGTAGTTTTTGGTTCCTGTCCTGGAACTAGCTCTTGTAGACCAGGCTGGCCTCCTGCCCTCTGCCTTCCAAGTGCTGGGATTAAAGTTGTGCGCCACCACCGCTCAGCCCATAACACCTATTTTCACCCATGCCAGCAGCCTGCTTCAAGGTGCCTCCCTGTGCTATCAAGTCCTTCCCTGTTCTCCAGGCTTCTGTATTTATCCTGCTGCAGTTTTTTTTTTCTGAAAGAAGCTTGCTGTCATCTTTCAAAAGAATCATTTAAATGATATCAAAGCCTTCACTGTTATTCCCCTGAAGACAGAGTAACACTGAAACTCCTTTAGTTGCTAAAAGGCAAGGTAATCGAGAATCTGAAATATTTCAGTTTCATTCTGTTCATTTTATAATGCTTTGCCCACATTTCCTTCAGGTGGTTTCTTGGAAGTAGCCCACACTTTCTTACTTCAGGGCTTTTCCACTCATTCATACTTCCATTTAAAATACATTCCCTCAATACAGTAGAACTTGACACCTATTCTTACTTTAGGTAATAAACCACTTTTATCTCCTTCATAGCATATGGAAATAGGCATTTTCTTCCAAACTACTTTCTTAAAAGCATCTATCATCATCTGAATTGTTAATTTCCTTCTCAGTTTTCACCTTCCATGCCTGGGCATTTTCAGAGCAGTATGCTTTCATCTGTGTTTACTGCTACATTTCTATCTAACATTAGAACAGACATGGCACTTATCATAGAGTAAGCAGTTAGGTATGGACTAGATAAGCATATAGTAAACAGTTAGATATGGACTAGATAAGATTACTTCAGGCATAACTAAATAAGAAGATAAAGAGGGCAGTGTAAGGCATGGGCCATACATAACCCAAAGATCTGTAGCTATTTTCATCCTTCCAATCAGTGATTCCTGAGAAGTCTAAGGAATTTAATGAACAAGCCTAATATTGATTACCATTGTGTGACAGACTTTTCCTGAGGAAATGCAATGTGCAGTCTAGTAATTTGAATGAGAAATATTGTCCAAGAATTCATGTGTATGAAACTTGGTCTCCTATTGATAGCACTGCTTAAAGAGATTATAGAGCTTTTAGGAGGTAGAATCTTAAAGGAGGAAACATGTCAATGGAGGTAAATATTTGATGAGTATCCCCTATTTCGAATATGCTTTCTTTGCTTCCCATATAACAAAATATGATTATCCAGCTCCCTAATCTCAATTCCTGCTTCCATATCTTCCCTGCTATTACTCTTTCCTCCTTTGTGATAATAAGTAAGTAAACTACTTTTTCTATTAGTTGGTTATGCTCAAGAAATTTTATCACAACAATGAAAAGTAACTAATGCAAAGACATGAAATCATATCTTTTCACCAGAGACACAAAACTTATAACAGAACAAAACAATTATTTCATCAAACTCTCAATTAGTAAACCTATAGCCCTTAATGGGCTTACCAATAGGAGTATGTATAGGAAGGTCATTTACAAGGGGGAAAGAATGACTTAAAGGTATCTATATCAATGAAAGAAAATCCTACCTCAATATGGGTGACAATTACCAAAATATGTAACCCTAAATCACTTTGCACAGCTTGCAGGGAGCTAAGCAGCTGAACTGTCAGAGTGTACTCTCACAGAAAGAGTTTACTTTTTTGTAAAATCTAGAAAAAGGCTGTAAAGACTTCCAAGTTTCTGCTGTGATAGCCATCTGAGCTTTGTTCATGTAATAGGTGTAATGAGCCACTTCCACTCCAGGAAAGAACATTTTCAATTGGAGATATTTGCTATACAATAGTGATTGGGCTGTATACTCAATTTTGTCCAAATAAACAATGTATGCTTCCATCATTATAACTCTTGGATAGATTTGTGGCTATCAACATCATATTTGCCTTTAGATGTCATAAAGTTAGTGCAAGTGTGACATAGAATTATCCTGTGGGGTGAAAAATAAAAGTAATTAGAAAGGAACCAAAGCTATGATCAGTGAAACACAAATGCAATACCACTGATATTCATTAGTCAGCATTTGTTCATGAAGTCATAGCTATCAACAATAAAAGGAGGACTTTTATTCATAACATGACATTTGTTTCTGCAGGCATGATGCCTGTGTATGACCTTGAAAGCATACCTAACATGACTATAAGATTGGCTATTATATATGACTATTAATTTGCATTTCTTAATTATACATTTCAATTTTAATGGAGCTTAAATACCTTAAACAACAATAGAAATATACATATAGTCTAACAAAATTAATATTAAATTTGTATCAATAAACCAAAATCCATACCAATGTTAAATATATAAGATTAATAGTTGTTGTTTTGGATTAAAGTAGATCCAATAATCTACACTTTTATCATTTCTATATTGCCCGTTTCTTTTTAGAATTAGATACCCAAATATAATCTACTTTGTTCATCTTTTTCTGACTATTAGCAATAGTAACTTATAACCAACTCCCTTTAAATGATAATAAATACCTATAACCCTACATTTATAAATGTGGGAATAGTCTTCTAGACTGCTTCCTATTGTTTGTGGGTGCTGTTATCATTGGGGACCCTAAGAAAATTTAGGATTATTGACAAGTACTGACTGGAGAATTTTGAGAGGCTGTACCATCTTAGGCTGCAGCCTTGAAGCTGTTCTAGATGTAGAATTTTGAAGAGATTGTAACAGAGGCATTTTGAAATGCTGGATCACCTGGACCATCCATTTTCATTGGTGTTTGGTCTCCTTGTTCTGAAAATATAGAAACTTTTAAAGGTAAAATAATAGTTGCAATAATAGAAGTATGGACTCTGCATTGTACATAAGACAACCAAAGATTTTTTTGTTGTTGTTGTTGTATGTTTGAGCAGGAAAAATATGCATCATGTGTCTTATAGTTTTTCTAAATTTATTTCTTTATATTTGTAGTCAGATTTTTCAGCGATCTTCCTAAATAAAACCAGATTTTTTTAAAACAATGAATCTATAGCATCTCATTTCCATTGCAAGTTAAAGCATACAATCTCCCCGAAAGTAAAATATCTTGTGAATTAAATTTGAAGTTAAGATATTTGTAAAATATATATGTTGGTTGAATCTAGCAGTTTTTATAAACCAGTGTCTCTTAGCAGCCATAATACTTAAAGGCAACAAAATAACATACGGGATCCAGACTCTCTATGTTTCTTCCATTTTACATGGCTTATTATATTTATTTTACTGTATTTCTTTTTTTAGTGACTTTCTCTACAATTCCTTTTCTTTCCTAAGCTGACATATATTTTTAAACACATTGTTACCTATTTAGAATTTTTTCTCTCTTAATCTGTCTTTACTGGTATATGTTACCTTTTCTGTGTGTATGAGCAACCACCCTAAACCTACCATGCAGTGGGCTGGCAGAACTTCATTGGTAGCTTAAGCCTGCAGGAAGTGACTGGGAGAAGGCTTTCTGTATTGTTGTCCATGTGAAAGACTGCAGCATCCTGTCAGGCAGGTTTAGCTCACAGCAGTTGGCAACTAGCTTCATCTTGCAGACAGTTATCATTACATGCATCTCTGCACTGTGTCTGTGGTGAGGCTGTGTTACTAGGAAAATGCATTTGGCTCCATTTTTGTGTTTTAAACATTTTAAACATTTTTTAAGTATTATGTAGATTCATTGATCACCATTTGACTGCTGTGTTTACCTGACCCAACTGCCTGCTCCCGAATAACTGACTTGGAGACTTATAAATTAAAAATGCTGGGTCAATAGCTCAGGCTTGTTACTACTAACTAGCTCTTACAACTTAAGGAATGTCTATTAATTTATATGCTTTTCCAAGTCTCGAGGCTTTAACTTATATCCCACTTTGTGTGTCCAACTTGTTTTACATCTAGCTGGCAGTTCCTCTGACTCTGCAATACTTCATCCCAGTCTCAGTTTGGCCTTTACACCTAACTTTATCCTGTTTGGCTATTGGCAAGTCAGATTGTCTATAAACCAAGCATAGTGACATATATTTACACAATGTTCAGAAAGATTATTCCACAGCACCCCACTTCCCTTCACTCTTCTACCCACTTCAAGGTGCCACATCCTGTTTTCTGTTATATCTCTGGCATCTTTTTCCTTCATATATGTGTGTGTGAGAGTATATAAGTATAAATATATAAATAGTATCTTATTATTAAAATTTGTGTTACTTGTATTTCTTATATTTATAATTTCTTGGGTGAGTACTTGTTAATAGATAATCAACTCAGAGGATATTTCCTGAGGAAAGCTAGTTCTCCCAGTCTCAGAATTATTTCATTGTCCATAGTTCTTTAACATTTTTATATGTGAATAAAATATAATTTTATTACTATATCCATGTCTCTTTTTTATCCATATCAACTACTTCTTCTCTCTACAAGGCCTTTGTTCATATCCATATGCTGTTGCTTTGTTTATGATTCAATGAGTTCAAGTTGAGAAATCTGTTTGATTATAG
The DNA here is from genome assembly GCA_004026605.1 of Ondatra zibethicus. Classification (NCBI taxonomy): domain Eukaryota; kingdom Metazoa; phylum Chordata; class Mammalia; order Rodentia; family Cricetidae; genus Ondatra; species Ondatra zibethicus. Next base: position 23,546 of record PVIU01021525.1, read on the forward strand.
GTTTGTAACTCTCCATTGTAGTGTGAAGGAGCAACGGTAAGTATAAAACTGATGGTAGTGGTTCTCCATGTCCCAAAACCTATCAGTGTTTATTAGTTCAGTGAATTGAAGGATTAGGATATCTTGAGCTTTCCCCAAACTCTACAATTGGCTGTTGGTATAGACATTCTTTGGCAAGCTCCATGTAAGTAATTGAAGATGCATTGAGTTTATGATTGGAATGAATATATAGTTCCCAGAAGAACTTTTAGTAGTCATATGTCTTTGCATTCACTGCTATTCACTTTTAAGCAGAAATTTCTCTGATTAATGCTGAAAGTAGCATTTGTTAGTGAGCACATGCATACTTAGAGAGCAGTTTGATGTCATGTCAATTTGAAAGAATAAAATGAAACTTCATTTTTTTCAATTTCATAAGCATACTTATGAAATTTGTAGTTTGATGTCATGTCAATTTGGCTAAAGAAAATACATCTGTACTGCCAATTATTATCCCTGGCTTGTGTTTTGTCTGGAGTTTACTGCTAACATTTCAAATTGGTAGAAAATAGGTGTAGTTTTCATTTCTGGATCTGGATAACCTCACTGAGAATGATCATTTACAACTCCATTCATATACCTGAAAATATTGCAGTGCTGCCATTTACCAAGATAATTTCTTTTAAGTATAATCATATACTTTGCTAATATTTACCCGCAATAACGTCTTTTCTCATCCTTCCTTATATTGCATCCTGTCGATATGGGTTTTTTTGCCTTAGTCTACTTTGTTTTCATGTTATATAAATGTATATGTGATTCTATACACATTTACATATGCAGACATGCGGTTTTCTCTTTCTGATACACAAGTATGAGAAACCATACAATATCGACCATTTTGAATCTGGTCTTTGGCTTAATATGTTGATCTTTAGTTGTTTTCATTTTTTGAAAAAAAACATTATATTTTATTTTATGTATGACTTAATTGCACTGTGTATATGCATAAATTTGTACATATGTGTATGTATATATATGTATATCATGCTTTTCAGTTATTTGTGAATTAAAAGACAGTGGGGTTAACTATACAATTTTATCTATTACAAATAAAGTTACAGTAAATATGGATGTGCAAGTATAACTTTGGTTTATTCATTTAGAGTCATCATGTATCAACATAGGAACTTAATATACTAATTCCATTTTCAATTTTTGATAAAATTTTTATTTTTATTCCCATAGTGGCATAAATAAATTACATTACTCTCAGAACATGTGAACCAAAAATGCAATGTATGTCAAACCCCACTGATTTAAGCTTCCAATTTGATAAAGAAGTGGGCCTAAAAATATTTTGCTCCTAGAAAGAATTGATAAATCAAAGATGCTATGAATGTGATTCAAGGGGACCCAAGTTCATATCAATTTGGTAATCAAACTTGGCAATGTGATCCCCATTGTTCTGGTTTCAGAGTCATGAAGGATAACTGATTAAGGGAGTTGTTTTATATTCTTCTATGGTTAAGAAGAGCTGGGAAAGACAGGTATATATCAGTAGAGTCCCTGCATGGAGACCCTGAGAAGCAATTGCATGAAGCGATGAAAGGGAAGCTTGAATTGTTTTGAAAACCCCAAGGTCTTTGAGATGCCAGAGCTGTGCAATATCTGCCAGGAAGTGCTGTACAATATTAGGAGGAGCTGCATATAAACAGTGGAACTATTCTAATAGATAGAAGTATATTTTAGGCAGCAAAACTGGAAATACAGAGCCATCTAAACCCTTTGACATATAAAAGGAGCTATAAGAGTTGGAATTTGCCCTCCTGGCTTTCAGACAATGGCATTTTGAATAAGAATGGGTCAAGAAACTTACATGTATGTGGCCATGTTGGAGTAGGTGTGTTATTGGGAATGGACTTGAAGCTCATGTCAGGGCCATTCTCTCTTTCTCTTTCTGCTACATGCAGATTCAGATATAGAATTCCCAGCTATCCTTTCTCTAGCATGATGTTTGTGTGCATGATTCCCTGTTCCTGACATGATAAGAATGGACATAATCCTCTGAAACTGTAGGCATGGCTTAGTTAAATTCTCTATTTTATAAGTATTGCCGTGGTCATGGTGTCTATTCACAGCAACAGAACACTAAATAAGACACAGACTATTTTTGGTTCAATACTGTCTCACCATGCCCCAATTCCTTGCTTTTGGAATGATAACATGTATTCTGTGCCACTGTATGTTGGATGTATGTAATTTGCTTTTTGTTTTAATAGGAAGTTATAATTAAGAGATTGCCTTGACAAGTACTATAATGAGGTAGGTGGTCAAGGTCTTGGTAAATAAACACACAAAGAGAGTTGACTCTAGCTTGTAGGTGCTCATAGACTCTAGACCAACAACTAAGGAGCCTGCCTGGGACCTACATAGGCCTTTTGATTGTGAGTGACAGTTGTATATCGTGGTCTGTTGTGGGATCCCTAGCAGTGAAATCAGGAATCATCCCTGGCACATGAGCTGGCTTTTTGGAGTCTATTCTCTATGGTAGATGCTTTGCTTAGACTTGATGCAGGGTGAGGGTGGGAAGCTTGGTCCTTCCACAACTATACATGCCATGCCTTTTGACTCTAATTGAAGGCCTTAATGTCATGCCACCTCCTGAGGTGTCTGCATGATTCTCATGAAGACTGTGGCACAAACTTCAAGGAAGAGTGCCCACAGAGAAGGTCTGTGTGCATTGGAGCCCTTGCACTTTTGGCATTACCTGCTTATATTCTAAGGAATACAGTCAGGTTTCTTTTGGAAGGGAAGATAGTATGTTTAAGTTTCCAGAGTCTATTGATGAGACAGTGCCATATACAGGATTATATGATGCTAATGGTAAAAGATTGGTTAACATTCAAGGCAAAATGGTTTCCAGGTTTAATCTGGTGCTTAATAAGTAAAGAACAAAAGGCAAACTTAATTAAGGAATTAAGACAGATTCAACAAAAATGGGATAAGGAAAGAAGAGAGAGATAAATGCCTGTAACATCTTAAGATTGGCTTTGTGGAAGTTTTCAAAAGGAGTTAGAAATATGGAGAAGGAGAAGGAAAGAACAAGTTCTGCATATATCGCTGAAATATAAAAAGACTGTAGATTGTGTGACTATTAACCACAACTCCTTGCCCTTAGCTCAAAATGCCATGAACTCATAGCCTAGATAAAGCTATGTCTATCATGACCAAGCACAGACTGACACCAGGAACATCTGTCTGATGAAATTCTATCCTCATGTATCTGATATAATGATTCTAGGAATAATCTGTATCACATGAAAAAATAATGCATGTGTTTAAGCAATTTTTTTCTGTATATAGAATGAGTTTCATGCCTAGTAAAGTCACATTCAGATGCAATTCCTTTGAATCTTGTGTCTGTTTGTCATTCCCCGACTCCTTACCCACTTATTCCTGAGAACCTGTCCCATCAGTCCCAGTGACCCAACTGAACTGGTTCATAGCACCTTACACTTTCTGACATATGGATGGGGGGGGTGGTAGAATCAAGGTGAGTGGGGGAATGGGGGAAAAGGAGGAAGGGGAAACTGTGGTGGGTATATAAAATAAATTAAAAAATAATGAAAAAAGACATTGCCTTGATTCTCAGAAAATATTTCATTATACTTTTAAAATGTGTTAGAACTGCAAAAGACTATGGCAACTTCAGACATTAAACTAAACACATTTTTGTATTATGAAATGGCTGTGAGCCTATGGAAGCGAGTGAGTTGTATGCCCTGGTTTAAATGAGAATGCCCCCTCCCAGCAATAGAAAAGTTACTAATACAAGATGTATTTAAGTTCTTTATATACTTTTAATTTTGGAGGTGATATGAACCTGGAAATTTATCCATTTTTTTCTAGGTTCACTATTTTATTGGAAAGTAGATTTGCAAAGCATGCCTAATAATTTGAATTTCTTTGGCATATCTATAAAATTTATTTTCTTCTCTAATAATATTAATTTGGGGTTTCTTTGTCTTTTAAATTTTTTGTTTCAGTGTCTGTCTTTCTTTTTTATCTTGTTAAAGAACCAAATTTTGGTTAAATGATTCTTTGAATTCCTTTATTTTGTATTTCAATACTTTCTTCCCTGATATTAAATATTTGTTTCTATTTTTTTGGCCTGTTATTGCTTGATCTAAATCATGAAGTGAATCAGTATGTTCTTTATTTTGGTTTTCTTTGAGATTTAAGTATTAAGTACTTATAAATATAAAGTCCTTTCATATAGCTGCTTTTTTTATCATTCACAGGTTTTAGAATGCTGTGATTTGCTTTTTGCTCAGTTCTATGAATTTTAAGGATTCACTCCTGATTTTCAGAGATGTGCTCTTCACTGAAATGATTTTTCATTTTCATGGCAATTTTGCAATTACTATGTATTCATGAATGTTTTTCAGTTTCTCTTTTATATCTAGTTTTAGTGGGTTCTGATCAGAAATGTATGAAAAAATCACTGAAGTTTTCTCGTATTTGTTAATTCTTGCTTTATGTCTTACAATACGGTTTTCTTGAAGGCATGATGTTGGTATTTGTTTTTGCTGTTTTATTCATTTGGCTTTTTGTGGAACCAACCAACCAGCTTCTGAATAAATTACACATGGCATCTTATTCTTAGTTATAAATGCCTGGCCTTATCTTGGCTTGTTTCTTCCTGGTTTTTTTAACTTTAATTATCCCCTCTATCGTGGGCCTCGGATCTTTTATCTTTCTATATTCCTGTATACCTTTACTTTCTTTCTTGCACCATGTCTGTCTGTGTAGCTGGGTTGCTTGGTGACTAGACTCTGAAGTCCTTCTCCTTTTTTGTTCTCAGATCTCCTTCTCCAAGTTTCTCCTCATATTTACCATCGCTGTCTTTCAGTCCCAAATATTTCTCTCTCCTACCTCACTATTGATAGTTCAGATTTTACTAGACCATCAGGTGTTTTAGACAGGCAAAGTAACACAGATTTACAGACATAAACAAATGCAAAATAATCAGAAGTAATACACCTCAAAAAGTATTCCCCAATAGGCAAATAGATCAGCAATTAAGTGTCTTTGTTGCTGTACTAGTAGACCAAGATTCAGCCAATTTTAGATGCCAAGATTCTGGAGTAATGATTCTCATATCTGCATCTGTTACTATCAAACCAACAACTATAATGCCATTTATACACACTCTTATCTTTGATATTTAATCATTTATAGAAGTCTTCCAGAATATATGTTTCCTATTGCGTGTTGGAATTTTTGATTTATCCTTCATGTTTATGCCATCATCTAGAACAGTATGGTATTTTATAGAAGGCTCTGTTTTTTTTTTTAATTTCCCTAGTGAGAAGTGTCCTCCACAGTGACTAGGAATGACTGGGCCACTTTTGGCATGGAGGCCTGCATGAGCCTCTCAAGGAATATCCCAAAGCTATCAGTTGCCTTTTCTGTTTTTTGTTGGACTGCATTCAGTGATGCAATATTGCACTTTGCCACAATTTTCTACATATACCTGAAGGCTGAGTGCTGCTATTCTTACCATTCCCAGAGGAGATATTATTCCTAGGAATTCCTTGTCTACAATCCCTTCTCAAATGTCCTATTCTACCACAATTAAAATATTTGGCATTTTGATGTCTCCTCATTCCTTTGAAAATTGCTTCTCCTACCAAAAATTCAGTATTATAGTCAAATGTGTCAATGTTCATTATATGCAGGATCCATTCATCCACTGGTGTTTATCTAATCTTTAAAGGCACAAGTATCTTTTTGCATTCTAAGTTGGCATTTTCAAAAGCCATAGATTCAATATGTACTTGTCTAGCATCTGGATCTATTCCTCCTATTTGTACAGCCTTAGTTAATCTTTGCAAAATGTCACTAAAGGTTTCTCTCTGGCCCTGTTTAACCCTGGTATATGATTCAATTAGTTTTCTAAGTTCTTAAATCCTGTCCCATGTAATTAAAGCTGCTTTGTGGCATAGTGACAAGCTTTGTTCTTCGTAAAGAGCTTGAACCTGTAGGTCAGCATAAATGCCGTCACCAAGAATTTGATCTTGGGAAGTCTCAAGTCCTTTTGCTTTTCCCTGTTGTTTTAGAATTTTAGCCTCTTGCTTGAAATAACATCTAAACAACAATTGGGGCCCATCATACAGGATAGCTGGAGCTAACTGGAACCAGTCATATGACATCACCTTAATGCTAGAAGCCCATGTCTTTATCATCTATTTAACAAATGTGAAATTTAAACCATAAGTTATGACAGCTTGCTTAATTTCTTTTAGATGATTCATTCCTATAGGTATCCATCCACCTTCTTTGGATCCTTTTGGGCCTTTACAACTTGATGCTTTCTCAGAGTATATTACATGGTAGAATGATAAAACCCTGGATATGTCATCTCTGACAGCTACTGGCGATGTTGAATCCTATCCTTGTGCCTTCTTTCCCTGTTCATCAGCTCCAACAATTTCCTCAATCAAATCAAATCTTTTTACTATTGTCTTTTGTAAAGCCTGAATCTCCTGGCCTGTATATATTTCTAGTGAATTCATTGAGGCAACTAGCCTCTGGTCTTCATTCTGCACATGTGATTTCAAGGTCTGAAGTTTCTCCTTTAAAGATAACACCTCATCCTTGGACATTATTTGGGTAGTATGCAGATTGCCATCCTGGAGAGATACTCTATCTGCTAACCTATCATAATTTTTTAAATAAATTTTGATTGCCAAATTCAACAGTATGAATTCTTTCAGATAATTTCTCAGTACCCTTAGATATGGATTCAATTTTGTCTGTCAAATTAATGTTACCCTTTTCAATATTTATTTTTTTCAGGTAACTTTTGATTTTTGATGGTATTAATCCTGCCAAATAGCTGTTCATTATTATTCTATAAAGACTGTGTCATTCCTAAAAGTGTCACATTCTTTCTTATAAAGTAATATGAAGAAAAATCTGAGTCCCAATATCCAATAAATAAATGTTTCACCATAACCATATATGCCTTGCAGAAAACAATCCATAGTATTAGCAAAAATGTTACTTAAATTTCCAATATTAATATAGTCTGTCATATTGATTTATTAATTACCTGTTATGAGATCTGGTAAATTGTTTTAGGTGTAATAATGTTTATTTTCCTGCAGGTGTCATGGTTGCAGAGTTGTGACTAGCAGCAATGCAACCAGTGGCAACAGGAATGGTCCTTAGCCACTTTGATTTGCCATCTTGGTACTGGTTAAATTCTTAGAACTATGCTTTGCTTGACAGATTAAAAGCAATTAAATCAATTCCATTCACGGAACAAGAAAGCCAGAACACATGTGCAGGAAGCATAAACCAGAAGGTGCACATGTCACCTTGTGGCAAGGAACTATGCCAGGGAACCACACCAGGGAATGTGACAGTGGGAATGGGAAGGAGTGAATGTGCTTGGGAAATTTCCAAGTTGCTGCATGCAGAAAGCTTAGCTGTGGCAGGGGTTCTACAAAAAATGCTTTGGTAAAATCAAGCCAAGCAGGCAGGGTTGGGAGACTATCTGGGCCTTGTACCATTTAGGTCTTTATGCTGTCCACCTGGTAGGTATGGAATCGGAATCCACGTGAGTGCCAGATAAAGAAGGATCCTTAAAAGAAATCCAATACTAGCTCAGAATTGAAAATAATAGAGGGTTATTTATTTAGGGATAGACTCACAAATCAATCCTGTGCTGGAATGGAGAACAGCAACCAAATCCCACAGCCAGAAAAGAGGCCAGATGTGCACTTTATATTGGCATAAATAGTATAAGAGCCTACACCCAAGTGGTCAGGTAACTTAAAGGCTA
>PVIU01021526.1:0-31538 GCA_004026605.1 Ondatra zibethicus
CTTCTTCTTCTTCTTCTTCTTCTTCTTCTTCTTCTTCTTCTTCTTGCCCATGAAGACACTAACAGGTTAATTAACTGGCACATGTTTGCTTAGCTGTTAAGAGCTAGACAGAGGGAAGAGTTAAGTTCAGACCTTTGTGTCCAAACTTGTTCTTTTTTTTGCCAACCAAGTTCTTAGCCATCCATCAGATAGGACTATCACTTTCTTCACTATACTTTGGGGTTTCTTATTGTCCATGGCCTTCCTTCATGGGACTGTACTTGATCTCAACAGCAGTGTTGAGGCTTCAGCATTCTGGTGCTTATGCAATTGATACAGTGTCTGATAGTAGTTGTGCAAGTGTGTGTAGCTGTTCCTATCATTCCGGGTCTACCCCCAATTCCTAGCCTTGAGAGAACTTCTGCCAACCACCAAAATCACTACCACCACCATCACTACCACCCACCAACCACCATTACCACCACCATTATCATGTCTCAAACTACCCCCTCCACCATCACCACCATCACTATAATCACCAGCACCAAAATCACTACCACTACTACTACATCCCGAAACACATCTGTTACCAATGTTGTTGCCGTCATCATCACAACCCATCACCATACCCCCACCATTCTACCACCATAGTCGCCACCGCCACTGTGCTAGTTAGGGTTTCTGTCGCTGCAATGAAGCACTATGACCAAAAGCAAGTTGGGAAGGGTTTATTTGGATCACACATCCATATTGTGGTCCATCACTGAAGGAAGCCGGTACAGGAACTCAAACAGGGCAGGAACCTGGAGGCAGGAGCTGATGCAGAGGCCATGGAGGGGTGCTGCTTACTGGCTTGCTTCCCATGGGTTGCTCAGCCTTTCTTTCTTTTTTTCTTTTAGTATATTTTTTATTATTTGTTTATTTTATTAGTGCTTTGCTTGCATGTATATCTTTGTGAGAATGTCAGATCCTCCAGAACTAGTGTCACAGACAGTTGTGAGCTGCTATGTGGGTGCTGGGAATTAAACCGGATCCTCTGGAAGAGCAGTCAGTGCTCTTAACTGCTGATCTATCGCTCCAGCTTCCTGCTTTCATATGTGTGTGTATGTATGTATGCATACACACATATATGTGTATATATATAATTTTTTATTGATTTTATTGAGCTATACGTTTTTCTCTGCTCCCCTCCCTTCCTCTTTCCAATGGTCCCCATGCTCCCAATTTACTCCAGAGATCTTGTCCTTTTCTACTTCCCATGTAGATTAGAGCTGTGTATGTCTCTCTTAGTGTGCTCGTTGTTGTCTACGTTCTCTGGGAATGTGAATTGTAGGCTGGTTTTCTTTACTTTATAGGAGGGGCCAGTCCACTGTGAATGGTGCCATCTCTGGCTGGTGGTCCTGGGTTGTATAAGAAAGCAACTGGCCCTCCCCACCAATTACTTATTAAGAAAATGCCTTACAGCTGGATCTTATGGAGGTGTTTTCTCCATTGAGATTGCCTCCTTTTAGATAACTCTAGTTTGTGTGTCAAGTTGACATAAAAGTAGTCAGGGCAGCCACTATCATCACCACCCACCACCAACCACCATCACATCATTACCATACCCCCACAGTCACCACCACCACCATTACCATCACTAAACCACCACCATCACTGCCACCACCGTGTTCTGACTAAGCCTTATCTTCAGGGCTTGGTTCAAGCGTTATGTCATTGCAAAGCCTAACCTTGTGTTCTTTCAGACATTTGGCCATCAGATAGAGGCGGTCTACTCTGACTCCGATGCTATTCTAGATCCTACAATATTTAAAAGGCAAGCGAAACTGCCTGCCATCACGGTGCTCAGGCAGTCAGCTGGGGAACAAAACACAAAGTCTCTGAGGTCTCAAAGGGAAAGGCTTCATGTTGGGAGCTACCTCTTGTGTGTGGTTCCTGTTTGGGGCTGGAAAAACAGAACTATTTACAGTGCTTGTAGTAAGCATCTTGCAGAACTTAAGTAAGAACGTCCGCATGCACCATTCCAACAATATGTCCCTAGGATACCTAGAGTGTCTTCCTCCAGGTGTATAAGGTACATACAAGAATGTTGATTGTAATGTTGTGTGTGAGTAACTCACTAGGGAAGCAAATGGGGGCTATGTGGTGTGGGAGGTCCTTCTGTTTATGTGTTGCTTTTATTGGTTAATGAATAAAGAAACTGCCTTGGCCTGCTGATAGGGCAGAACTTAGGTAGGCAGGGAAAACAGGACTGAATGCTGGGAGAAGGAAAGCGGAAGGGAGACACCATGGATCCACCGCCAGAGATAGACATGCTGAAACTTAGCTGGTAGGCCGTGACGTCGTGGCAATACACAGGTTAATGGAGATGGGTTAAATTAATATGTGAGAGTTAGCCAATAAGAAGTTAGAGTGAATGGGCTAAGCAGTGATTTAATTAATATAGTTTCTGTGTGGTTATTTTGGTTCTGGGCAGCTGGGACAAACAAACGGCCATTCCCTGCAAGAGCTATGGGAAGTACAAATGGATGTTATGCAGCTACCAGGAATAAGAGATTAGATATACACACAACACCAGGGACTCTACCAACATATAGCCCTCCTAATGCTTAGTAGGAAAAGTAGAATACAGAAGAAGATATTCAGCCTGACCACGTGAGTTTAAAATGCACAAAAAATACTGTGTATTTTGCCAAGAGACACACAAATAGAAAGATTCACCACTTAATGTTTTAAAATGGTTGCCTAGTATGAAAGGAAGACAGGGATGGTGATACGGATAAATACAAATTACCTTATCCAATGAATTAATTTATGAGTAAAATTGCAAAGACCATTGATGTCACCAAACAGAAGGTTCAAAAATCAAAGCAAAACAAAACAAAAACCGTATTTATTTCTGGAGCGTGTTTCCTGTTTAGGACACCACCTGCCAAGCTTGGCTGTCTGTGTAGCCATGCCCTGGTGCAGCCTTCAGGCCACGTGGCCTGCAGAGATGTTTTGGAATATCAGAAGCTTGATTCTCCCTCCCTTCACGATGACCCTTGTTCTACATTCCCCATGGCAGCTGTCTGCAGACTCTGAGTGCCCAGTGTCTGCACCTGTCCAGTTTTCTGAGTAATTTGGCAAGGGGGTGTCCCTGAGGTCAGTACAGCTGGCTCTAAGACGCCCATCAGCTCTTGGGAAAGATCTGTTTCCGCCTCACTGTGAATGCTCACGTCTCACTTGCTCAGTGATGCAGATGGGGCATCTGGGGCAGGCCCTGGTCTGCCAGTCATGCATAAATGAGCATGTGACTCCTGTTTTCAGTTCACATCAGGGCAGCTGTTGCCTTTAGCTGTCTCTGCAGGTGTCACGCTCTTTGGTCATCCCCGTCATTGACACGGTTACTCGGCTATGACTGCTGAGACAGTTTCCAGAGCTCTGGCCCTCCAAGTGATAACCCATCCCAGAGGCACCACAGACTCCAGTATGGTATTGGGCCCTTACCACAGTGCCATTGCTTCCTGCCTGGGACCATAAAGGGCAAACTCTCCAGTATAAATCCATGGGTGATCATGGCCCAAGAGGCATCCAGAATATATTTTAGGAATTATACATTCTAAAAGCTGGTATAGCCTGGGAAAACCAGGAGGAGGAAATGGTGGGGGCTGGATGGGATGGAGTCTACTGAACTATTGCAACTTGGCACAGAGGTCAAGCCTACTACAAGTGAAGAAGATCATTAGCCAGCCTCCCAGAGGGCAACACATTTTGATTTTTGATACTATTTTTTTTTGAGAAAGGTTTCCTTTGGTAGCCTTGGCTGTCCTAGAACTAGCTCTGTAGACCAGGCTGGCCTTGAACTCACAAAGATCCATTTGCTTTTGCCTCCCAAGTGCTGGATTAAAGGTGTGCATTACCACCACCAGGCAATATATTAATTTTTTAATATATCCAAAGGAATATTTGGGCAAGCCTGAAAAGTACTCTGATAAACTTTAAAGAAAATATCATATCATTTTAGATTATGGTCCACTCTCAGACCTGCCCATAATGCCCTGAAATGAAATTTTACCATAGATCTTATTAGTAATATAAAGTTACATGATTTTGGTTTTGTTTTTGTTTTTTGAGACAGGGTTTCTCTGTAGCTTTGGAGCCTGTCCTGGAACAAGCTCTTGTAGTCCAGGCTAGCCTCAAACTCACAGAGATACACCTGCCTCTGCCTCCCAAGTGCTGGGATTAAAGACATGAGCCACCACCACCCAGCTGGAATCCTGGATGGATTACATAATTTTAATGGTAAGTACATTGGCTTATTAGATAGGAACTTATATAATAAGTTACAAAATTTTGTAAAATTCTTTTGTCATTTCTTTGTAAATTATATTTCCAGAAGGAATAAATGTGTAAATTCATGTATATTGGAAGAAATCTAAAAGCTTCAAAAAAGTAGAATTGGCTTGAAAATTTCAGTCCTTGAGAAGCCTCTGGTCATGGACACACACACACACACACCTCCCTTTCATGTCTACAAATAGAATCAGAGGGCAGAATTTTTTTCCACTTAGCAGAATGCAAGCATATACCCAGTCATATCAACCTACATAATGGCCTCATGGTTTTCATTGTGTAGTGCACTATAATTGTTTATCAGAATCTTCAATTTTATAGTAATTAGTATCCTGTTCATTCATTTCAGCCTATTTTTCCAACTATTTGCTTGGGAAAAATCCTGGAGGTGAGACTTCCTTTGACTTATCAAGAAGCTTTTAAGCCTTTTTTGATATCAACTTTTACTTCCTCTCGATTATAGTAACCCATACTTCCATTATTAAGCTGTCTTCCCACCAACCTAAAAGCTGGCTTCTCATGTCTGGTGCTGGGGTTTTTGTTAGATGGTCTTTGGCTCTTGGAAGGAGTATTGTCAGCCCAGATGGGAAATTTTGGTTTAAACTACCCCTGTAGTTATACACTGACTTGGGTGTGTTGTAGGTATTTTAACTAGATAGTTAATATTATGGTTCCTTATGACTATTTCAGAAAATATTATCAGCTATTGACATTGCCCTTGGTTACCTCCCCAGAGATGGAAGATTGGTCTCTCTTGCTGAAGACACCGTGTACATCAGACACAAGGGAGCCCCTGAGCTGGACCTGATCTCCTCCATGAGTTTTCGAAGGCACCATCAGCATTAGTTAATACAGTACCAGAAGGTGCCATACAAACTCTCAAAGCAGGGAAGCAGCAGTCCTACCAGGATACAGCATCCATGAACCGTAGCAATGACCATCAAGGCATAACAACCCTACGTGGCATACGTATCTTGGCCATGACCAACAACTCTCTAATCAGACTTAAGACCTGCTCAGCAGGAAGGGAGGAAAGTCATGCTTGATACTGGAAACCTAGCCAACTGCCCAGGGCCAGTGGAGTCACAGCTCCTGGAGGGGAGCCTATAACCAGCATTTCACTAAACCAGTATAATCCCTCAGTACATTCTGAACATTTGTCCCTATCCCCACGGGTAAGTGTAACTATCCCTCATCCCACATTAATGAAACTTCTCTTTGCAATACAAAGAGACCATTACAGAAAACCATAACTGATCAAAACGCAGAGTTGTGGTATCCTGTTCCAACAGATAAATCTACAAAACAACTCTTGCCTCCAAGGATCAGGGAATGTTCTGGAAGAGGATATATATGTGATATATATCCTTTATATATTATATATAGCCTATATAAATTTATCTTACATGTTGATATATAAATATCAACAATTAATGAAAAAAGAAGCCATGAATCTGGAGGACAACAAGGAGGATATATGAGGGCACTTGGGAGGAAAAAAGGGAAGTGAGAAATGATGTTATAATCTCAAAAAAAAAAGAGAAAAATATAAAACAGCTATCTGCACATCTATGTGATCAAACCCTCCCTGAGTCACCTCAGCCTTGATCACTGCCCTCAGACACAGGGCTGTGTAGCCAGTAGCTTGGTCTCCCTCAAGTTAAGGAGGTGTGGTACTTTATTATGCAAAGGTCTGGGTTCCCACTTCAGATACAAATCAACTTTTCCCTTAAGCTGTTGAATGTTTATTCTGGTCTCCAAGGTCGAGGTAAACTTTCCTCTAAGTGTGTGCCTGGAGTTCCGGTTTGACTGGCAGGGAGGAATGGGTTTATTTCAAAGCTGAGTAAGATAGGTGGCCCAGCGGAGGGATGTGTGTGGCCAAGGCCAGCCTCCACCGGGAAATCATGACCAGGCTGTCACTGAACGGCAGGTCACCACTCCTCGGACATGCCTTAGAATTTCAGCTAAACCAGCCTGTATTCTTAAAAAAAAAAAAAAACCAAAATCTTTGTTTAATTGTAATATTTGTGATGCATCTAAAGCTGTATCCCACTTGTGTCTACAACACTAAAGTTTTTGCTTCATCATTTCCCGTGGAAGCAGTTTTGAGGTACTTACAGAAATTATGACAATTTCCAAGGAATAATGAAATCATAATTTATGTTTTTTTCATTTTTAATAACTAGAGATTACTGCTGTAAGCACATGCTTGCACGCGCACATAGAAAGCTTAAGTAGGTTTTCCTGTCAGGAATCACGAGTCCTTTAAAGAGTTCATCTTTTATCCCTTATTTTTAAAAGTGTGGAGATGGCAGGGGCCCCAGCTTCACCCTGCCACTTCATTAGTTTGGACCTGGTCTTTTGTCAATCAAGCACGAAATTCAGTCTGGAGCCTTGATCCCCAGGTGTTTCCATCTACCCTGGTTTTGGAAGGAAAAAAAAAATTTACAAGCGCTATGCAATCCACATCTTTATTTTATAAAGTTATTTTTTAAAGATAAGGCTTGTAGATATGCCTTAGCCCATCTTGTTGTTTTTCTGGATGAAGTTTGTTGGATGCCTTTAAGGTCTAAGAGACCATGGCTGCCTCACTTCCAGAGAATGGCAGGGAAGGGACTAGCTGCCAGCAAGGGATAAACCAGATAAACACACGCTGATTGAAACCAGTGTTGAAGACTATTCCTGCAAGCATGACCGGAGATTTCCAACAAGGGCCAACAGGGCTAAGAGCACAGCTTTTTAATTCAGCAGAATCCATCAAACCCCAGGCAGTTTTACCATGCTCCAACCTCAGCCCTATTACTATTCTTGTCTAAGCCTCATCTTGGTATCACTTGAAATGTTAGATGAGCTAATATGTATAAAGTTTTTCATACAGCACTTGTTGACAAACTACTCAATCATTGGAGTCCCTACTGTGACTGATGGTGACTTGGGGACCAGCTTTTCTCCTTTGACATTATTCAATACACCAGGTTTAAACACGTTAGGCAAGCTAAAGCCTTCAGACCAAATTCAGGCCTCTGCTTTAGGACTCAGGGTAGTTTTTACACTTACAGATGTTTGCAAGAGGATCAAAAGAAGGCTATTTTGTGACATATGCAAATGACAGGAAATGCAAACTTCTGTGTCTATAAATAACGTTCTATTGGAACCTGGCCACACCCATCAGTTTTGCTATGACTATGGCTCTTGCTGTGTCACGGAGGCAGGACTGACTAGCTGCAACAGTGACCGGACGGCCTGGCCAGCTAAATACACTACCTGGTCCTTTACCAAGCGTATGCAGAGGTCTACTTTAGGGGGTCCTCAGGCATAGAGCAAAGATGACACATCATTGTATCTTCACAGGAACAGAGAGGATGCAGCTCTCTCTGTCTCTTGGCACAGGCTTTGTGTGGCTTTTGCTAAGGAGACTGTTGTCTAAGCGATCCCCTTAACTTCTGTGCATCATCTTGACAACAGCGTGGTAGTTAATGCTTAAGACTCAGCCTCATGGATGGAGCAGGAACGTAGTACGTCACGTTAGCTGGTTTTTATGTTTGATTACTTCCACCACGGTTGATCTAAAGTTTACCAATTTCATGCCATCTGGTTCAAAAAATCCTTATGGTGAGGTCCTACTGCCCTTGGTCCCTGCTCAGAGCCTTGTTATGGCTGTGGTGCCTGGAGTTCCAGACCCAGGCCTCACAAGGAGATTAGGATGAGTTGTCAGGGGAGACATAGATTTACTCCTCTATCAGGGGCTTGAGCTAATGTGTTATCTGGAAATATTAGCCACACATGCGAGCTTTGTCGCAGAAGAGAACTGGTAGCAGAGGCAGAATCTGCTAGGAACTAAGAAGTCTGAACACTGGAGAAAGATTTGACACGTAGAGTTTTAAATTTGAGTAGCTTATGGAATGTCAGAGATCCTACTGGTTTGTCTGTTTTACCCACAGTCATCTAATGCTCTTTTCTGATCATGGTTGACGAAGAGAGAAACAGGAAGATATCTAAGGTGAGTTACTGGCCAGGTGATTGTTCCTTAATTTCCTCCCTCCTCTGTGCTTCGCATGGGCCCTGATCTTTCAGCTTTGGCTTTACTTTTGGGAAATGCTGAGCTGCTGTCTGTGCATTGATTAGACTCAGCTCCAGAGGCTGGGACTACCATCTTTTTCTACCTCCAGCACGTACCACAAGGCTAGACACGCAGCAAGTGTATGACAGGACACAGTGTGTACCACAAGGCTAGACACACAGCAAGTGTATAACAGGACACAGTGTGTACCACAAGGCTAGACACACAGCAAGTGTATAATAGGACACAGCGTGTACCACAAGGCTAGACACACAGCAAGTGTATAACAGGACACAGTGTGTACCACAGGGCTAGACACACAGCAAGTGTATAACAGGACACAGTGTGTACCACAGGGCTAGACACACAGCAAGTGTATAACAGGACACAGTGTGTACCACAAGGCTAGACACACAACAAGTGTATAACAGCGCACAGTGTTTACCACAAGGCTAGACACACAAGTGTATAACAGCGTACAGCGTGTACCACAAGGCTAGACACACAACAAGTGTATAACTGCGCACAGCGTGTACCACAAGGCTAGACACACAGCAAGTGTATAACAGTGCACAGCGTGTTCCACAAGGAGACACACAGCAAGTGTGTACAAAGAGTACACAGCACACTGAGCAGCCTGGTCTAACTCATTCATTGCTCTGCTGTCTCACAGGCAATTTTTGGGACTCTGGGAGAGATGCTTATCTCCATGAAGCAAAGCCTTGTAGTGCCCCACAAAGTTCGCTTTCCTTCCCTGTGAAAGCCCACACCGTCTGCCTTGTCATCCTTTAGTGTTCCTGCTGAGTTTTCCTCTTCATACATCCCAGGGGAATTCTGAAAGATGAGCCAGAGAAGTATTACAAGGGGTTTACACAGGTGCAGCAGAGTGCACAGAGCTCAGAGAAGGAGCGAGCGCCGCAAAAGCCCAGCTTCAGCTCGGGGGCGGGGGCAGGGCGAGTCTGTATCTCTCGCCAAGTGATGGAAGAAAACCTGCCCTTTAGAAGTGTTTACATTCCATCTTCTTCAGCCCCCAAATGAGCCATCGATGGTCTCACACCCATGCCTCTTCCATATCCTTTCTCTCTACCCCACCCAATCGCCAACTCCCTCTTTCTTTCTTTTTCAATCTTTTTATTTTCTTCTTTTCTTTCCTTTTTAAATTTATTTTGTGGTCTGAGACTTTGTACAGAGCCAGGCATGTTCTTGACTTTGCATGCTGTGGAGTTAACTCTAGGCTGGCTTCCCCAGGTGATCTATGCCGGGCAGGGCCAGGCATAACAAGAATTTATTTTGGATAGAAAGTGTGTTAACTCAGAAGGTGTTATTTTACATTCCTTGTTTTTCTTTTTGTAACCATACTCCAGAAACATCCTTGGACTGAAGCAGCAGCCTTGCCACAAAAGCCTACAGAGCATGTCGAGTGTGTTATAATTTTAGCTCACGCCACCAGCCATGCTAACAAGGTGAGGGAACTTTCCACTGTGTCCAC
This sequence comes from Ondatra zibethicus, assembly GCA_004026605.1. Lineage (NCBI taxonomy): Eukaryota > Metazoa > Chordata > Mammalia > Rodentia > Cricetidae > Ondatra > Ondatra zibethicus. Next base: position 9,864 of record PVIU01021526.1, read on the forward strand.
TTCCCTCTCTGAGCAACAAGCAAACTTTGGATTGTTCTGGCTTTTGTGTGTCACTTATTTTGCTCACAAAACTGCAAAGCCTGCTGGGTGATGGAGGTGCAAGGTATCTTGAGGATTAGATAGCCGTCCAAGGGTTGCCTCCCAGTTACTAACCCCAATGCACTTGTTCACATATTAAAGTCTCGAATATCAGCATAATCGTCAAATTTGATCACAGTCCATAACTTCATTAGTAGTACTATTTTTTTATTTCTGTAGTAATACACAAAATTAATGTGTGTGACAAGCAATGGTATCTCAGATTTAATACTGGGCTATCTGACATTTATACTTGATCTGTGCCTGCCTTGGGAAAGCCCAAATACACCTGTCATAGTCTCCAGAGGTCATAAAGTTGAGGCATTCCTCCGTGTTGCCTCTAGTTTTACTGCCTACGTTTTTACTCTCTGTGCTATACAATGAACACCTCCTGAGTTTTCATTGAAGCGGGGCCTTGCCCTAAGCACGTACCTCACAGTCCTGCAGCGTAGGTGCTAGCATCCTGTTTCAGGCGAAGTCCAAGCAGGAAGTGCACATGTTAAGAGAGAGGGTAGATAAGAGAGAATGAACTAGGAACAAAGTTAATAACCAAGTAAATCTCTTATTGCTTTCTATCTCTATCATAAACACCACCACCAAAGCAACTTGAGGAAGAAAGGGTTTATTTCATATTATACTTTATAGTCCCCCATCAGGGGACGCCAAGGCAGGCACTCAAGCAGGGCAGGAAGGCAGCAGAAGCCGTGACGGAATACTGCTATCAGCTGGCTCCTCACGGCCTGTTCAGCCTGCCTTCTTATACCATCCAGGACTACCAGCCCCGGGGTAGCACCACCTACAGAGAGCTGGGTCCTCCCACTCCGCAGCCATCAATCAAAACAATGTCTCACAGAGGCCAAGCTCATGGAGGAATTTTCTCTAAGTTCCTCTTCCCAGATGGCTGTAGCTTGTGTCAATCCAACAGAAAACTCTACCCAGTACATAACTGAAGGAATAAGAAGGAGGCGCTAAACATCAATGAAGTACATGCAGGAACTACCACCTGAAGGCTAGGAGAAAGAAAGAAAAATGGAGAAATTATTAAAACTCAGAAATGGGCCTCATTTTTCATTAATTGTTGATATATATATAGACATATAAATGTTATCATATATGAGACATATATGATATATATGTGATTACATTATATATATGTATATCTACACACACACACACACACACACACACACACACACACACACACCCTCTTTCATAATATTTCCTGAGCCTTGGAGGCAGGAGTTGTTTTGTAGATACATCTACTGGAACAGAACAGAACAGAACTCTGCATTTTGAGGCAGGGTGGCTCGCACCTCTCACCACAACACTCAGGAAGCTGAGGCTGGAGGATTGAGGTTCTGGGTCATCCTGAGCTACAGAATGAGACCTTGTCCAGAAAGCGAAAGAAGGAAGGCGAGCAAGCAGGTAGGCCAGGCAACAACCACAAGCTCTGGAAATGTAAAGAAGAAAACTCCAGAGCTGAAGTCAAGGCTCCTGCTGGCTACTGTCTAGGGAAGTGGTTCTCAACCTTCCTGATGCTGTGACCCTTTGATACAGTTCTTCACGTTGTGCTGACCCTCACCCATAAAACTATTCTTGTTGCTACTTCATAGCTGTAGATTTTCTGCTGTTAGGAATCATAATGTAAATATCTGTTTTCTGATGGTTCTTATGAGACCACCGTGAAAGGTTGTTTAACCCCCAAAGGGGTTATGACCTATTGGGGAAATACGGCTCTAGGAAAATTGCCACTTGGGTTCAATGGCTACTACTGAGAGTCATGTGTCTGCTCCTACTTCCCCAAGAAGCTCTTCCAAGGAAATGCTTCTCTGAAAAACTGGGAGTAGATGGGTTGGAAGAGTACCTTTGTCCCTTTTGTTCGAGGGTCTTTAGTGGGCATGTCTAGGTAGTCAGTTAGCAAAGTAGAAATGTGTTCCAAAGAGTGGCTGCCAGGAAGTCTTATCACAAAGAATAATATTGAAGGGTGATTGAAAGATGAGAGAAAAACAGCCAAATGGCTGTACCATAACCTATTGATATAGATCCAAAGCATACTAAAAGTAGTGACTATACCTTCTAAGGTTCCACGGCTCTGATAGAAACGCAAACACAAAAATAAGATGTAGACCTGGGTCCTCTGGCTCCACACTCTAAGCCCTGGATGACAACACGGACCCTTCTCTCCGTATGTGGTCATTTATGCCTTTCTTTCTCTCTCTTGCTCTTTTATTTAGTCAACTGCCATTGCTTGCTTGTTTACCTGTATTAGGGTATGTGCTTGCTCTGGGGAAACTGTCAGGAAACAAAACCAACAACCATGTTGTTCTCAGGGAACTGGCGTTCCATTTCTGTGTTCTCAGTGTGTCTGGCCTGCGAACACTCATTTTTCTCTGTCTTCTAATGCTTGCCCTTCCTGCCTTTCTATTTCAGGTACATTTGTGGGTTTTAAACCACCTTGGTCCTTTTCACACTTGATGTTACCTTTTGTCTTCTTTAGATTTCTCTCCACATTAGTCTGCTAAATCTAAATCTAAGTTCAGATTCCTGCTGGTGGGCAAAGTATAGTACTATACAATGCAGCGATCCAGTAGTCGTCACATTGGCCTGTGCCTTAGGCTTTCCCTATGATCTATCTGTGTAATGTTGATATTGTACCCACCTAGTGACTGACCGTGTTTGAGAAGGCACCTCATGACAGCGTTGGACAGGAGAAATGTGTAGCAAGGTAAGGAACTGGGATATTGTCTGCCGATTCCAATTGTACCCTCAGAAATATCTTATGTCTCTAAGTGAATTTTCCCCCTTCTATCTGTCTGTCCTTTTGTGAGCTTTTTTTTTTTTTTTTTTCTGGCTAAGCAGATACTAGACTTCTGATGAGAGCATTTTCCAGTGATCAATTTGCTTAAGGTTTTGTTTGTTTTTATTGAGCTACACATTTTTCTCTGCTCCCCTTCCTTCCTCCCCCCCTTCTACCCTCTCCAGCGACCCCCACACTCTCAATTTACTCAAAAGATCTTGTCTTTTACATACTTTAGGTAAGGGTGGCCTGGAACCCACTGTGTAGGTTAGGTTGGCCTCAAACTCACAAGAATCCTCCTGTTTTAGGATATCCAGTGCTGGGATTACAGATGTGGATTACTATGCCTGACTCCATTTTATTTATTAAACAAAGGTTGTGGGTTTGTTATTTATTTTATTTTTTTTTTTGAGGTTGGGTCTCACATAGTCCAGGCTAGCCAGGAATGATTATAAGATCAATGTGTGGACCACCATGTCTGACTCCATTTTATTTATTTTTAAAAGTTTTATGTGTGTTTTTGTTTTTTGAGATGTAATTCAGACTGGCCTGGAACTCCCGATCTTCCATGCCTCCACCTTTAAATTTCAAATGCTTGGGATGGAAGGTCAAGGTGGGACCCACCCCACCCCCATGCCTGGTCCAACAGTCTGTTCCAATCTCTGAAACTCTTTGGTTACTAAGGTAAGCAGAATAAGAAACTGTATTCCCTAAGGTTGCTACAAACTGTCCAGAGACCCATGACATACTTTAATAGACTGAAATGTTGGTTGTTTTCTTTTTTTAAGTTATTGGCAATCACAGATTAAGACGTAAGTATCTTGTCATTAAAGTAGTTCTCAGACAGATCTAGACAAGTTCAGAAATATTCCTAACCTGAAGAGCCTCTTGTGCCCTGGGCGAGGTTCCCCGGGGGACTCCTTAGGTTTTACTGATTTTTGTTTTGTGGGAGACCTCAGTGAGCAACAGCCCGGACATAGAGCTCTGGCAAAAGAGAAAGGTGGGGACGGGGAGGTGAAATTCCTAGAGAGAGATCAGCTACTGAGAAACTGAAAGCAGGGTCTTGTCCTTTGGGCTGCTTGCCTGGGCTTTGGGAACTCAGGGACACAGTGGAGAGGCTTAGAGATGGCTGTCCTGGCCGAGAAGGGCCGACAGTCCTTACAGCCAACCACTGGTGTCAGGACTCTGCCCAAAGGGTGGCCCAGACAGCTGTTTCTGGGCCTCTCGCCAGGGCCTTTGTGGCACAGGGCCTGGAACCCAGTGTGGCTCCCACCGACTGGTGAGGACCTGCCGTTGCCCAGACTGTTGCTGAGACCCGCAGGGCCGCTAGTACTGTATACGGACTGTCGAGCTGCTGTATACGGACTGTCGAGCTGCAAGCAAGGTGGGGCTGAGGATTGGAGGCCCAGCTGAGCTCCCTTCATCTTACAGTCTGTGGAGATGCACAGGACACTGCGATGCTCGGCGTGGAGCTCTCTTCTCGGGACCAGCAATGGCACAAGTGCTTCTCACAAAACTTAGTTTAGGGCTACGAAAGCAAAACTTATCTTTTTCTTTTTCTTTCAGCTCTAAAACTTTTTTTTAAAGGAAGAGACACAGAATACTCGAATTGTCTGCTTTAGACTTAAATACACAGTCACAGAAGTCCACAGAAAGACGCACATACTTTGTTAATGCCTTATATATTCAACGGACTTACTTCTTGAAGCCAGACATTACATTAGATGCTGCGCATCAAAAAGAAATGAATCCAAGTATCTTTTGTTGAGACAGTTCATAGGCAAATTGGTTCTTGATGACCAATCAGATGCCCATCATGGTCTGACCTGACAACTAAATGTTGCAAGAAAACGTAACAGAGGTCCTGTAAGATCACGGAGAGACGCCATGTGTGAACACCAGGGGAGGGCCTTGAGGACGGCCATCACTCAGATGGAGTCTCAAAAGACTTATTTCTATCTTAATCTTAAATTGACATTTATCAAACAAGTAGAAGCCATAAGACATCTAAATGTGGACTGAAAAAAAATACTTTTAGGGAAAAAACCCTACAATGTTAATGCAGTTGTATAACTTCTAAGAACATACCATACATTACTTACCTACATATTTTTTTGGACTGGAACACACAGATGAAACTAAAGAATTAAAAATACAAACGGGAAGAAGACAAGGCAACTTTAGACAGTGGTGATCTTTGGGAATGAGATGGGGAAATAATGCGGGAATAGACTACGAAAGATGTTTCGAAAGTTCAAAGGGCCTGGGACTCTCATCTGTCATCTTAAATTCCTTATTAAAAACAGAAATGAAATAAAGATGCTAAGAAGTTTAGCGGTCATTGGACTCTGGTGGTGTGGATTAAGGGTATTTGCTATATTGTTATTCATAATATTCAAATGTTTCATAATAAAATAGAAAACTAAGAGATGCAAAAAAGTGAAACAGACAAACAAAAATCCTTTTCTAGTTAGACTCAAGGCGGTTCTACCACCAGGAGCCTGGCCCTGGTCCATGCACTGCAAAGGGCTGGGCTATTGCTGTATAGTATAGGAAGCTCTAGGATTTATGTGCTGGGATTAGTGCGCTTTTTTAATGCTTAAGCTCTCTGGGCTTGTTTTTCCCCCACTTGAACCTACGTTCTTCAAAAACAACAGGGCCTTTTGTTTCACACCCAGCTGTTTTCCTTTCAGAAGAAGGAAGGCCCAAGTGTCACCTCTGTGTCCCAGAATTAGCAGGGCCTTGCTTGCAGTTGGAACTAAGTGACTTAAGCTGTGTTACTGGAGGTCCTGCGCTGGATGCTGTCGTTACGGCACTTTTGGACTAGAGGTAATCACAAATGCTCACCGAGACCAGCCTGCCCATAGTCATAGGCATCCAACCCAGGCAATTCATTTCGAATATGCCTGAGGGGGACATAGTGCAGTTAAATTTATTATGCACTGATGCTCCTTTTGGGGGTAGGAGGTTGTTCACCCTGGAGATTTGGAGTGAAATAGAAATCTCCGACATAAAGCGAGTAATTCATCAGACCATTGTCCTGAATCATCATGCTGGCAGGTTAAGCTATCAAATTGGCCCTGACACTTGGCCAAGCTGAGCCAAGTCAGACTGGATGTGTCCAAGAACGGTCTGGGACAAGGGAAAGGTAAGACTATTCAACTAAAAACTGAGAATGACCACTTGAGAACTTTGTAAGCTGTCCTCTGGAAGATTCTGAGTGGGGACCCTTCAGAAAGGGAGTTAGGTGGCCAAAGTGAGAAAGTGGGCTGGGAGTAACAGGATTAGGGCATAGGACATGGAAAACAAGCTTTGGCTGCTTCACGGATCCAATTGCCACTTGCTTCATCCGGGGCTCTTTGTATCCCTGAGGAGGACATCGGGATCAAAATGGAGGGTCATAAGAGAGCAAGTCCAGTGCACACATGTCTATGATTTAAACTGCTCTGAGAGATCGGTGAGAACCACAGTGTTGCACAAAGGCTACTGCCACTTTACACAAAGGTTATTCCTTGGGGACATCTGCCCAGCAAACGCCTATTCAGCATTGGGCTTGCTATTGCTCCTTCTAGCCAAGGACACTTGTTTCCAAACAGCTTATGTAACCTTCCTCAAGCTTTGAAATATTTCTCATTGCCTCTATCTCTCTGGACAGGCCTCCCATCGGTCATTAGACACAAATCCCAGATTAGAAATCTCCTGCTTCTTCTAGAATAGGTATGCTTCTTTGGAGAGTCCTTCTCTGTTATTGTCGGGAAACATCCTTGATGGTTTAGGACACAATACAAAAAAAAAATAAAAAATTGCTTCTTTGGCAGTGCCTACCCCTTGCCCTGGAGACGTGCTGGTGGTCCGGTGGCATTGGCATCCCAAGGAACCCTTTTGGTTTCTGCAGGACTCCCAGTAAGGAGGGTAGCTGAAGACCCACCTTTGCCCCCACTCCCACGCAGGCTATTTAGTTTAGGCTCAGATTAACTGTTCTCACTAGGATTCTAGTTTTTCATAGTTCCCTAGTCCTGTTGTCTGTAAAAGATTGTCTTGCTCGTAGATCGGTAAATGAAGCTTTGGTTCGGATGAGCTAGAAGGGAATGGGAACTCAGGCCCACTCCATGGAATCCCACGCATATCCTATTTCTTTTTGCCTTCTCTTAGCTACTCTGCCAGACTCCGAGTTACTGGCATGTCAGCCTTTCCTCAGATAAAACATGGCCCTGTCCTCCTTCTTCCCAGGGTGTAAGGAGAGCCCTTCCAGGACTCCCCATAAAACCTGTGCTGCTGGCTTTCCAGTTACAGCCCTGCGTGCTACTCATCGGTCTGTGGGTCTGCTTCTCTGGTCACCGAGAACATCGAGGTCCCTCCTGGTTTATGTCATCTAAACTGGGCAAAGTCCACAGGTACAGCACCGGCTGAATATAACCAAGGCAACAGTAAGCTGTTCTCGGTGTGTTGCACTCAAGGCCATTTCCTTTTTCCTGTGTTCCAGTTTGCTATTTTATACATATACAGCACCAGAAAGCATGCTCCTTAAAAGAAATGCAAGCAAGGATATGGGGGAAATGACAAAGTCCACCTGCACCTTTGTCCCCCATATTCATAGAATTTGCGTGAAACCAAGTCCCCAGAAAAAAATGTTCAAGCTCACTTTGTGTATCTGTGGTGGGTGGAGCATCTACAGAGCCTTTGTTCCGAGTCCCAGGGGCGCTGAGGGGCGCTGAGCTTCCAAAACTACTCCTGCTGCCCTGAGGGTGTCAGATGCTTCTGCCCACACTTGCTAGCAAACACTCTTTCCCTCTAGTAGCTTGTTCCTGTGTCCCTATTGGCACCATCTCAGTCACTGCTCCACCCTTAAGTCAACAGCATAGCGCTGGCAATCTCTGGGAAGGGTTCAGATCTTGGGTTGCCAATTTGGTGGCTTTATATCAATAACCAGCTAACCATTATATAGAACAATATGTCTCATGCCAACGGCAGCTGTGAAATAAGTAGAAGGAAGTCACCTGTTTTAATTAGACTCTGGATTGCTGCTATCTGGGTCCCACGTGGAGGCAGAGAGAGGTGACAATAAGGTTTGTTCTCTCTTGTGGCTGTGCTAGGGATGGTGACTTAAACACTATTTCAGCACCTCACGTAGGCACTAAAATTTATTGACAGAAACTTAATAAAATAATAGGTGTGCTCTGGAGTTAATGTATCGATTTTATGGAATCTATATGACAATAAAGAACTTACTGTACAGTGTAGATACTGATACTCAGTATCCTTCTGATAACCTCCATCCATGTATACACACACACATACATATACACATACATACACATACAACACAGCACACACATACAACAGACATACACATATATACCGTACACACACATATACACACACACATATAGTACAACAGATAGACACATATATAAAACAACATACACACTCACATAATACACACATACAACACATACATACACACATATACAGCAGAAAAATAGACACTAACATACATAGACATATATATACAGACAATACACAAACATACACACACATACATACACATAATACACAAACATACCCACACATACAACACACACATATACATACATATATACAACACACACATACATACACACAATACACACATACAGACATATAACATACATACACACATATACACATACAGACAATACACACACATACACATACATGCACACAATACACACATATCTACATATACAATACACACATATACATACATATACACAACACACATATACACAACATGCACACAATATACACATACAGACATATAACACACATACACACAAACACACTCAGATATTCTGGCATAGGGCTTTTCCAATGCAATAATGGGAATAGTTTTATGCAGTGTTTTTGATGGCTTCCTTTTGTCATGTATTTACAATGATGAGCTGTTTCTGAACCCAAACTCAAAAGCATATCTTGAATGAGAGATTGGGCAGGTTTTTCTAGGCTTCACTGCTCTTGAGTTCAGTCAGTTGGCTGAGCTGTTCTGTTCTGAGTTTATTTTGCCGCACTACACACACCTTTGAGTCAGACTCACTGAAGAAAACATCTGTTCCAACCTGGGTGTGGCTCTTTCGCAAACACTTGGCATCTTCCAGCCGCTTGGAGACAGAGACAGTGTGAGAAGGGATTGGGAGGGGGAAGGGGGAGTGGCTAGGAGAGCTGAGCCAGCTATTCTACGGAGGGCAGCTTTGGGCGAGCACACTAAGAGAGAAAGTTTTCTTAGCTGTGCTCATGGTGGTCTGCAGCACGAGTTCCCGGTGGTCTTCCCACGGGAGACACAGCAGCCGTGCATGGTGCCTGTTCCTCTACAGCACTGGGCTAGTCGTGTGCACAATTGCACTCCAAGCCCTAAAAGCCTTCTGTGTAGTTATTACTGTAATTTCTGGGTTTCATAGATTCATGATCTGTTTATCAAATTCTAATCCCAACACATACTCCTCCAGAGAACTCTCTCTCTCTTTCTCTCTCTGGAATCAGAGGCAAGCTATCTACCACTAAGCAACATTCCCAGTTTTTTCTCCTCTTTATTTTTTTTATTTACCTATTTATTTTGAGACAGTGTGTTGTTGCTAAATTGCCAAGAAAGACCTGAAACTCACTCTGTAGCCCAGGCAGGCCTGGCTCGTTCAGTCCTCCTGCCTCAGCCTTCTGATTAGCTAAGATTACAAGCTTATACAATCAGGTCTGGCTTGGTGTGTATGAGCGAGAGGTGGATGTGTGTGTGTGTGTGCACACGTATATGTCTTTCTAAGGATATATGGAGTCATACACTTAGAGACTGTTTGACTTGCCACGAAGTCGTGAAGCTTCGTAAGAGGAAGGGCATAGTTATGGCTCCTCAAAGCAAACAGGTTCATCACACTTTCTGGAAGCTGGAGTTGCTGAGCAGAAAGACAAAGACATTCTGGTCTAAAGAACGCGTCACAATGCAGAAGAGGGAGTGCCAGCAAGGACATTTGGGGGTTGGCGGTTGCACAAAACTCTTCTCAGAGATTCTTGGTCAAATAACCAAACTCGCTAGTAGAAACAAGACTGGAGAGGACAGACAGGGTGGGCAGAAGGTGGCCTGGGCTGGACAGAGACACCAGCCTTTGAGATGACCTGTGGGAGAAGATTCAAGAAGCAAAGGGAAAGTAAAACAAGGACTCGGAGGTACAAATGAAACAGAGACACAGACAGCTGCTGGACCAGGCTGCTGGCACCCTGAGTACTGCGCATGTCCACAGAGCCAACCCATGGCAGAAGATCAGAGGCCTCATCCCCCTCGGCGTGGTGGGCACCTAGCTCCTCCTTCCTGCTCTCTGGAAAGTCCTTTCCACTCCTCTGCCACGCCGGTTTCTGTCACGGAGCCAGCCTGAAAACAGGTTTGAGGTGGTGGGCCAGGTTCCCTGAGCTAGGCCACCCGCAGGCAAGCAACTCACCTGCCTGAAGAGAAGAGGGAAGCCGGTTAAAGCAGGTTCTCACATGAGTAACGAGGAGGAGCAGGCTCACCTTGAGCAACGTGCTACCTTCAAGGCCAATTAGATGGGAGGAGGTCCTCTGTGGCCCCAGCTTCCCACAGAAAAGGCCCCCTTTGCTACGGAGGCCGAACGTTCAGTCTGAGGGTTACAGCAGTCACTTTGAAAGACAGACAGAAACCTCAGGGACTAAAAACAGAAAAGTGCATCACGGGCCTTAAAGTTTTTAAAAAAGGAAAATCTGGAAATTGGTTACTGAGAACACAATTGCATTAACTCTTTTCTGATGGTGAAAGTACTACTTTGCTCAATTTGAAAAGAATTTAAATAAATACACAATACTATTACAACTCTTGTTCGGATCCATTTTTATGTTTCATACGAACAGCATCCTCGGGAGACTTCACTTTCCCCTTTAAAGGGAAGAAGGAAGCAACACCATTAGCCCCAGGAGTGTCGTGTTTAACATCTTTCAAGCATAGATTGTTTCGTGAGCTTTCTTTTCCCACCTACAGTATTCCCAGGTCGCTTTCACCTCCCATCTGGTCCAGCTGTGTTCTCATCTGTTAGCTAGAATGCTCTCACCTTTTTAATACTCTCTCCGATCTTTTTGGGGGGTGTGTGTGGAGTTTTTCACGGCCTTTGGGTTTTCTCATCCTCTGCTCTCACTCTTCACTGAAGCTGATTCCTTCTCCCTTGTCCCCTAAGGCCCAGGCACTTCTCTGCAGCCCACAGTCCTGGTGAGACGCTAGCTTTGATCTTATTGCCTGTGTTGCCAGCTCATTTCACAAGGCTCATAGCAGTTGGCTGCCCAGTGTTAAACCATCCCTCTCTCGGCCTTAGTCCAGAACAAGGTGACTGAGCAAGAGCAGCCTTTTGCTCTAAGTGGGGCCACCTTCTTGCCCGTAACCAGCAAGTCAGGTGCCCCACAGGGGAAGCAGCTCGGACTGTGCAAAGTGCTGAGAGAAAGTGAGTTATAATCCCACAATTCCAAGCTGTTTATGAATAGAGTGCTTAGCGGGACAAAGTCGCAAGGCCCCTGTGAGCCTTCCTACCTCAGAAAGTATCTGAGTGTCTATATTATAACTGGCAGCTGAAAATCCAGCCGAGCCTGGTCGGGGAGGGTAAACTGACTCAGGGAAGCCCTCAGTGGCAGAAGAGAAAGAAGAAAATGCCTATGGATCTTGTAAGAAGACAGGCAAAAGTTAATCATTGTAAACAAATAAATGCCAGTCCTCCCAGCTTTCCTGATTTTGAAGTGACAATGGCATTAGCTAAAATATGTGGGGCCTCTCACAGGGGGGAGCTTTGTGTAGAAAATCAAAGCATGCCGGAAAGGAAGATTTTATTATTATTCTTTTTACTTTTATCGATTCTTTGTAAATTTCGCCTCATGTATTCAAGCTCACTTCTCTCCCTTTTCTCCCCAAATAGAAAACATATTTAAAAGAAAAACCAGAAACAAAACAAACAAAAAGAAGAGTCTTGTCTTGGAAGATGTAGCGTGGCCTGTTGAGACGCACAGTGTACTCTTTAGCTCGTTCATCTTTACTTGCAAGGCCTCTGGTTTCTGCTACACCTCCGACAATGGGCTCTCACTGAGGCTCCTCTTGGATCGCCCATTGTTGTCCTGTGTCATGGAGGTCCTGCTGTTTTGAATTTGTAGGTGTGTCCCTTTCACAGGCTCCATCAGTTCACAGATTCCAGGGATGCTGGGGTGGGACAACTCAAAGCCCTGGTTCTGAGTCAGTCTGTGTGGTAGCTGGGCTGACCAGCTCGCTAGCTTTCTCTCATTGAATACTTCAAAATAATAGAGTATTTTGAGCACAAAAGTAAATCAATATTTGAGGCACTGGATCCACCAATTTTCCAGACCTGAATATATTGAAATACTTCCCTGCACCCCATCAATATGTGTAATTACAATGTGCCAATAAAAATAGAATTTGAAACAATTTTAAACCTTTACTGCACGTAATCAATAAATGAATGAATACCATATAGGAGACTAGAAAAATAGAAGTTGCCTAACCCAAGCAGCAGGGAGCCTTAGCAATCTGTGTACAAAGTAACAGGTTTGACTTTCACACCATGGATCTCCACAAGCGGAGGGGAAAGAATGTGGGGAAGACAACGGATTCAAGCCAGTTTCCTCCAGTATGGAGGAAGGCATACGATTTCAGATCTATGAAGTCATGTATCGCGAATGACAGAATCCACACACTCATCATTCGCGAATGACAGAATCCACACACTCATCATTATCTCAGTCAGGTGTCAGCCAGAGAGCTCACAAGTTTTCTAAGTTGTCAGTGACTCAATGGCTTTACCACTATCTAGTGTGGTTCCTAACATCTGCAATGCAAATGTGAAAGATAATCATAAAGAGGGTAGAGGAACCTTAGAAAAACCTTTATTTTTTGATTGATTAAATTTGCTATTTGACTTTCATACATGTATACAGGGTATTCTGCTTGCTCTCACCCCTACCTTTTCTCATTCAGGGGTCTGTCTGACCCCTGCCATTACCCCACATTTCCTACTGTTGCCTTTTATTTCTTTTTCTTTCTTTTCTTTTCTTTTTTTTTTTTTTTCAAGATAAGGTTTCTGTGTAGCTTTGGAGCCTGTCCTGGAACTAGAACTAGCTCTTATAGACCAGGCTGGCCTTGAACTCACAGAGACCCCCCTGCCTCTGCCTCCAAAGTGCTGGGATTAAGGTGTGCGCCACCACCACCCAGCTAACTGCTGCCTTTTCTATATTCATGTATTTTTGTTTTCTTTTATGACTCACTGCTTTTAACTAGGACTGATTTGAAACTACACAATGGAGTCTGCTGGGATCAATATTTGGTCTATAACTGAAGACAAGAACTTTCCCACCCCTAGAGTCTAGCAATAATCAATAGTTCAACAGAGAGGGGTAAAGTCTCATGAGCCCCTCCGTGTTCGTTATTGGTGGCCTCACAGGCCCCGTCTTGTGCAAGCAACCAGGCTGCTGTGAGATCGCATTTGCAATGGCTGAGTCACGTCTTGGAGATAGGTTTTGCGGCCTCCCCTTCTTTCTTGACTCTTACATTCCCTCCACACCCACACAGCAATGCCCATGAGCCTCACTGGTGGTCTAGACGTCCTGTTTAGGACTGAGCATTGGACGGCCATTTATTCTCTTAAAAGTCATGAAACTGCACCCACTGCTATTCACTACGAGGAGCAGCTTCTTTGAGAATGAGAGTAGCGTTTGGATATGGTTATTATAAAGCATAAATATTTAGACGGCAGTTTAGTGCTGTAACAGTTTAGCTAAGCCACAGTAGTGAGTTCCCCTCTAGGCCCTGGGTTTTGATCCAGTTAGATTGCCAGGCATGTGTTCCCTCTTGTGGAGTGGGCCTCACATTCCTAGAGTAGTTGGTTACTCACATAATGGTTGCACTACTACTATACCACTGGGCACATCTTGTAGATCAGGTTGACTTGTAGTTCGTAGGGTTCACATCTGGGTTAGACATTAGGCTCTGCCAGAGCCTATGAAAGCTAGCCAGCTGGAAGGAAGCTGGATTTGAGCTTGCTTTCTCTATATCTTGCAACAAAGACACGTTGTGCCTTCAACAATAGTCTTGGCTAGTTCTGGTGTACAATCAGGAGGACGGAAAGAACTTGGATTGTTTTAGGGGGGCCTCTCAGCCTCTCTGTCCAATGACTTGTAAGGCAGTATCTCCCCACACTTGGCACTGGGATCTCTATTTGATAAACAATAGCTTCTAGGAGTTGCATTATCCTGCCATGTGGATCAGTTTTTTCTGATTATTTTGTTAATGGCTTTAATTGGCTAACAAACTAGCAGGTTTCTATATGGGTTTAAAAAAAAATCAGACCCTTCACTTTGGTTAAGCCTCCCTCCCCACCTTTTTGTCTCTCCCCTATCCTCATACCCCATTTCTGTGCTAACCTTCCCACCCTCCAGAATTTCCCCTCCTAACTTTTATATCACATATTCTGCTATCCCCACTTCCTTAAAGCATCACCCTCACAATGGCCATTTTCTATTTTCTTGACTTCTACAGGTGCTTCAATATAAATGTTAAAACTGAAGATTCAGAATAAGGACCCAGATAAGAAAGAATAAGCAGTGCTGGCCTCTCTGGGCCTGGCTTGCCTCACGCAATGTAATTTTTCCAATCCCATCCATTTACCTACAAATTTCAAGATTTAATTTTTCTTTACAACTGAATAAAATTCCATTGTGTTTGTGTATCCCATTTTCATGGACCATTCGCTTGCTGATAGAAATTTAGGCTGATTCAGTTTCCTAGCTGTTATTAATAGGGCAGCACTGAAATGGATGAGCAGGCATCTCTGCAGTAAGATATAGAATCTTTCCAGTATACGCCCAGGAGCAGTCTAGATGAGTCATATGCTATTTCTATTTCTATCTTTTTGAGGGACCTCTTTGATTATTTCTATAGCGGCTACATCAGTCTCTATTCCCACCAACAGTGAGCAAAATATTTGAATTTTTTGATAGGTGCCATTCTGGGGTGAAGTGGCATCTCAAAATAATTTTAATTTGCAAATCCCCAAAGGTAAGACTGTGAGACACTTTCAAATGTGGTTTAGCCTTTACTATTTCTTCTTTTGAAGACCTCTATTCAGTTCCAGACCCCCTTTTGATTAGGCTATTTTCTTGATGTTCAATTTCTTAAGATCTTTGTATATTCTAGATATTAATTCTATGTCCGATACACCGGTGGCAATTTTTCTCTCATTTCTGTAGGCTGCCTCTTCACTTGACTGACACTTTCTTTTCCTTTACAGAAACTTTTTTAACTTCATAAAGCATCATTTGTCAATTGTCAGTTTTACCTCCTGAACTACCAGCGTCCTGTTTAGAAATTCCTTGCATATGCCTTTATGTTGTAGAATAGCCATTAAATTTTCTTCTGCCGTTTTAGAATTTTGGTTTTATATTAAAGTCTTTGATCCCTGTCAAGATGATTTTTGTACATGGAAAGAGAGGAAGATGTAGGGAGATGGAAAGATGGCTCAGCAGTTAAGAGCTCTGGCTGCAATTCCAGAGGACCCCGTTCAATTCCCAGCACCCACATGGCAGCTCACAACTGTCTATAACTCCAGTTGCAAGGGATCTGACACCTTCATACCAATGCACATAAAATAAAATTAAATAAATTATTAAAAATAGAAGAAAAAAGAGAGGAAGAACTAGTTTCATTCTTCCACAAGTGGGTGTCCATTTTTTTTTCTAGCACAATTCCTTGAAGAGGATGTTTTTGCCTCCAGTGTGCATTTATTGAATCTTTGTCAAAAATCAGGGTGGCTGTCATTGTGTGGACCTGTGTCCTCTAAAGCAGTCCACTGTGCGATAGGTCTAGTTCTGTGTCAGATCCATGCTGTTTTTATTATTATAGTCTTGTAGTATGTAACCTGAAATCATGTAATTCCTCCATCAGTGTGTTTACTGCTCAGCATTGCTTTGTCTCTGTTGGGGAGCTTATGTTTCCAGAATAATTTTGGATTGCTTTCCCCCTATTTCTGTGAAATAGAAACTTTGGTTGGTATTGTACTGAGTCATAGGTTGGTTTTGGTTGGATGACCATTTTTACAATATTAATATTACCTGTCCACAAGCGTAGGAAGTCTTCCCATCAGTTAGTGTCTCTATTTCTTCGTTGGTGTTTTAACTAGCAAAGTGTTTTCACTGTACAGGTCTTTCACTTTCTCTGTTGAATAGTGTAAAATCTTGGCACAGCAGAGTTATTAACAAATGAGTTAAAAGGAGTTTAAAAAGTAACAATAGGTTTTTTTGTCCCATCGTATGATATGTCTATCTTTTATATAGATTGGTACTGTCTGTTACAAAAGCAAGTTTGTCAGACTGAAGAAGTAAAGGGCCCATGATCCCTGTTAGTTAACATGGGATCTTAAAGGATGATCCCGTGATGAAGGGTGACCCCAATTTTGTTTAATAGCAGAGGCATAGTTATTATTTAAAAATAGGTGACCATCACACACGTGCCTTAAGGTGAGGCCTTCATTCCGCTGAATCTGATAGGACTCCCTCACTCCTTCTGTCATTAATGGCAAGAGCCACTCAACGAGGCTGTGAGAACACACTGGCAATTATGAGATCGACTCCTTTAGCTCTTGCTGGGAACAGGATATTAGAATGTTGCCAGTGGTGTGGGTTTCAAGGTTATGTAAATCAAAGGAGGGACAAAATCATTCTCAAATTCTTTAATCAAGCACTGGGAGGGCAGAGGCAGGTGAGCTCTGAGTTCTGGGTTCGCGCAGCCTACTATAGAGCAGGTGCCAGGACAGCCAGGTCTACACAGAGAAACTCAGTCTTAAAAATAATTTTCAAACCATTCACAGTTTTGTATAAACTAATATCCATTATTTTATACACGCACACTTTGAATAATAACATGCATCCTGAGATTTTAGAGGACAGTAGCAATTGTTTTTATTTCTTTATTTCAGGGCCATTGAGAGGGAGACGTAAAAGTCTTTTAGAGCACAAACATCACCATTGTTATTGTGCAGATATTGGAAAGCAAATGTGGTTACAGTGAGATTCTTATTGCAACCCCTTCATCAGAGAATGGACACACAGTCTCGAGCAGGGTGAACAAGTGCAAGTTTTCCCCAGGACCAGTCCCTAAGTGCATGGGAGAGAATGAGCTGCAATGCATGCTTCATGTGAGTAGCCTAGAAGCAAATAGAAGAAACAGAGTAGGCAGAGCTGAGGAGGCCCCTCTTCTCATCAAATTCATCAGCCGCGTGGTTTTTTCCTCAAAAAGAAAGAAATGAGACTGAGAAAAGAGAGTGGCTTCTTAAACTCTGGGTCATGACTCCAGCATGTAGCTAAGTAATCGCACATTGGCACTGTGGAAAAAATGTGGCAATAGTAAGCCTTTTCTGAATGTATAATGACAGAGAATGTGTTCAAATAAAATGTGTAATCAATCTGAGGCATTTGTGGCAGCGCTTGCCCAGGTTGAATCATGTGACTTCAATGTAGCCTTAGTTCTGAACACATGCCATGGGGATCTTGCACTTTGCACAGTGTCACGCCAGGGGACCACATGGCATGGGCACCTTGCACGGTGCACAGTGTTACGCCAGGGGACCACATGGCATGGGCATCTTGCACGGTGCACAGTGTCATGCTGGATGCAGCCTGAAACACCTCAGCTCAGATTCAAGGTCACTGTATTAACGTTATGAGCTGCAGCATTTTTACTGGACATACATTTCCACTCTTATAGAAACATAATGGCCTAATTACATAAAATAAAGACTTTAAAAATATTTTTTCTGCTATCACTCCTAGTGTATAAGTATCAAGTTAGTGGATCTTTGGATTATGTTTTGTTAAAAGTATTGAGTCGCTTACATGAGTTTCATAAAAAGTTGTTAAACGAAGTGTGACTCAATTGACCATAGCAACAATGACTAATTTAATCATTGTTGCTATGGATAATTTAGGCAAACCCCCAAACTTGTTCTGAGACCATGTTACTTCATGTCATTCAACTAATTGTGTTATTTTTGATTAATTTTTTTAAAAATGACTTAACTCAGATATAGACTACAAGAATTCAGAACTGAAGACTCCATTCCAGAGTGAAAGGACCACGTGTCCCTCTGACACAAGGAATGTAAACACACAGCACCACACATCCTTGTGGAGTCAGAAAGCCAGAAGAGCACAGAATGCGCTCTAAAAGTTTGCCACGAAAAGCTACCTTCTCAAAGAGAAAAGGAGAGAAAATTGTTTTCAGAGGGCAGAGATGGGGATCCCAAGTCTGAAGCTAGCCCGAGCCACATGGTGAGGCCTGTTGAGAAAGGAAGGGAAAGGGAGGGAAGGATGGAAGTGAGGAGTAGGAAGACTGGAAGGCAGGAAGGAGGAGGGAGGGCTCTGTGCGAGCTGGTGTGAGGGTGCACTATGACAGTTTTAGGGCGCAAAGATTTGGTAATTCAGTATCCACCTTCCGTTCATATCCCTGGTGGATAAATCACAGATAGGTCAGTGGCATTAGTTGTGCCACAGACATGGAGAACAGGTCACTCGGGGGTAGGAGGAGTAGGAGGTGGGGGCTGGTTGGTTGGTCATGCAGGGAGACTTTGAAGGAAACTGGTGTTTTCTACATGTTTAGGAATTTGAAAAGTTAGACATTCAAGTGTGCAGCAGATGTTTGATCGTGCATAAAAATCAAGGTACAAAACATTAAGCAAATGTTTTTGTTTGATACTTAATAACTTCAAAAGGAAAAACTACAATTGCGCCAACCAGTAAGCTAACTGACTCAGAAGTAAACAATCCTTACATCACCAAACTAAGGGGAACATAAACTATCAGGTGACTTAAACTTTGAAAATATAATCATACTGTGAAATGACAGAGAGTATTAGTAGAAAATATCTAATACCAACAAATCTAAATTGGCAGCAAACACATAATTTTTAGAAATTATGGGCAGGGGGGGGGAAACTCCAAGTCAAGAAACCAGAAAAATTAACTGTGATTATTTGGAAAACAAAATTGTTGAGGGAAAAATAATGAAGGACTACACTATGTAAGTTAAACAAAACTACCAGAGTTGAAGTTGAGCTTGACCTTCAGTGACTCTGTAAGATGGAAATGATATGTTCGGGCTTCTCCCAAGACCCTTGAGAGGGTTCAGGCAAGAGATGAGTAGCTGAGAATCACTGAGCATTACAGTCCTCACTTCTCATCCCAGCATCAACAGAGCAATATTACCTTTTATCTAGCTTACTTTTTTGAGCTACCATGTAAGACTACACCTGACAATAGTCTTAAATTGCCCTAACAAATAAATGTTTTAAAATAACAGGCTCACATCACTGGAGAACCCTTCCAGAGGAGATATACAAGTCAATAAACCACCCAGTTTTTATTGCTGCTTTCTGGTGTGTGTTTTAGATTGGTCAGGGATGAGCTGAGGAGCAAACACTGCTTCTGGCAGTGTCCTGACAGGTGGCAAGAATTGGAATTCTGGTGTAATAACAGGCAGGTTCTCAGAGCCGCCACTGGGCAGATTTGGAATGATGGCTTTGGGTCCTGAAATTGAAATGTAAAGAAAGGAAACTGTACACAAAAAAGTCACACACTCACTGAAATGTGTGAGGAAAACTTCTGTATGTAACAGAACCATATGAAAAGAAAGTGACCTGTGAAATTCTAGGTGGAGGGATGTAGCTCAGTGATGGAGGGCCTGCTTAAGATGCACAGAGCCCTAGGATTGACCCCCTAGCATAGCAAGTAAGTGTCAGCAAAAGCCGACCAACGGGAGGATATGGGATTGCCTTGACACACGTAAAAATTTAATGTAGCCCAAAGTGTAAGAGTAGTTTACACACGGAAGTTAAACCAGAAAAGAATTGAAAGCGCACATTCCAAAATAAGATTAGAGATTTCCTGAAATAGTCCCAATGACGTATCTCTTTCTCTTTTTTAAAAAGGGGTTTCATTAGAGGATCAATAACACGATTCGATTTTATAGTTTTATAAGAATTTTCATCTAAATAAATTCCCAGAATTTTGGGGGGACTCTTTATTAGATTAAGGGCTGGGCCTTGGTGAAAATATGACAGGAGCCAGGACCCAAATAAAAAGGAAAAAAATCTTAATGTTCCCAACAAATGTTAAGCCTTGGTCATCGATACTTCCATAGGTCACATGGCGGTAACCGGTGATTCCTCAGGTGACTCCTAGTGTTCCCATGGACCACACGGTGACCCTAGGTAATTCCATAGGCTGTTTGGTGACCCAGCTCTCTGTGCTCTGGAAAGGACAGGGAATTCAAACACAAAACTACTGAGGAAGGTCTTGCTGCCACAAGAGTTAGGACTTAGCTGGGACAAGAGAGAACTCCAACCTGCCATACATAGCTGGGACAAGAGCGAACTCTGAGCCAAGTTTCTGAAAACAGATCAAATTTTGAAAACTTTCGTGTTGGTCACGTTAAATCATGAGGCGGCATCAGAGCTGAGATAGCTCCTTGAAGCTCAGCTGAGCAGCTGGAGGGTGACATATTGTGAGAGTTTATTATTTCAAAGGAACTGAATAGACATTGTGGTTTTGTGACAAGACTGTTTCAAAATATTATTCCTTATTCCTAATGCCCAAGTAAAATCATAAATTACATTTATTATATTTATTTATTATGAACCTCAGTAGACTATGAAAGTTGTTTGAACCAGTCAGACCTATGGTCTAAGCCAAGACCTTCATGATGTGATTATATAGAGAGACATATGATATATTCTTAGCCTGTTTTAAAGACTGTGTCTGACATCATAATATCAGCAGAGGGGGCAGGGTTTGTAGCCATGATAACAGAACTTAGGCCCTGGCATGGTGTGAGCATTGTCACTGCCCCTTATTTTCAGCCCTCACGGTGACTTCTACAAGGATTTCTGGTCGACATAGTGGCAGATGCCAAGCAGCACTTGTCAGCCATACATGTAGACACAATAGCTATACACCTAAAAGTGAACAAAACATTTACAAAAGTAATCTACGAGGTAAGACAGTACTAGCCAACAGAAGATCACAAGCTGTCATTTTCAGGACAGGGTTTCTCTGTAGCTCTGGAGCCTGTCCTGGAACTAGCTTTTGTAGCCCAGGCTGGCCTCAAACTCACAGAGATCTGCCTGCCTCTGCCTCCCGAGTGCTGGAATTAAAGGCGTGTGCCACCACCGCCTGGTGGGGAAGGGGTTCTGAAGAGCTGAAAGTTCTTTCCAAAGACAACTGTCAGGAAACAAAGTGTGTGGTGTAGAAAAGCAAAGCTCTGGCTTCATTCATGGGAATGACAGATTTAAACGTACAGACATGGAAATTTACTTGGTGCAATTAAGAATTAAACTTATCCACTGAATTTTTGAAACAGCTGGAGGGTGTGAAGTGGACAAACCTGCAGATCCAAACCAGCAGTAACTCCATGACACAGGCCAGCAATGGGTGATCCAAGAGGAGCCCTGGTGAGAGCACATTGTCGGTGGTGTAGCAGAAACCAGAGGCCGTCAGCCAGACCAATGTCTCCGGCAATGAACCCTTGCTAGTAAAGGTGAACGGACTGAGGGTAACTGTGATGCACTACAGCTTCCATGACAAGAATCTTCCTTTTTGTTTCTGTCTGTTGATTTTGTTTGGTTTGGGGTTTTTCTTTTACATTTTTTTATTTAAGAATTTTTTTCCCATTTTACAGATCAACCCCAGTTCCCCCTCCCTCCCCTTCTCCCAACTGCCCCCCACAACACCTT